>VWZZ01000333.1:473492-494632 GCA_013399095.1 Psophia crepitans
AGCCCGCTCCGCCGAGCTGGAGCTCCCCTCAGCTCTGACCTGGGCTTGAACTTTGCCTGCGGCCGTCCCTGAGGGCGTCTTGAGGGGGAGGGCGGGCCGAGCCTTCCCGCTGCCTCCGCCCAGCCGCTTCGCCCCGCTCCGCCGGCGGCCTTCGGTCCCGTCCCGCCTGAAGCCGAGCGTCAGCGTGAGGCGCCCCACGGCGCGGGCAGGACGGGGGGATCGTTACCCGGCCCGGCCCCGTTCCCGGGCACCGCGGGCCGTTACTCCTCCGCGCTGCCGCCACGTTATTGCCTCATCGCCTCTAGAAATACCTCCTTGGCCACCCACGCGTCGGGGTGCCGGCGTGGGCTGCCGCTGGGGCAGGGCGTGTGTCGGGCCCCGGCTTTGGCAGGAGGCGCGGGCAGAGCCCAGCGTGTGTGTCGGCGGTGCCGGTCAGTTCAGGCGCGGGCAGCCGGGCGGGGGTCAGGCTTCTTTCCGACCTGCACAGCCCTTCTGGCCAGCTGGGGAGGGAACGCTCATGCTGTGACTTTTACCTGAGCACGTCAGTCATGGTCAGGCCGTTAGGTCTGGTGCTCCTCTTGTCTTTAATTTGCGCTTGCCGTTCCTCTGTAGCTGCTGGTTTCCTTGTCACAGGGCAGCTTTGAGTCCTGAGCTCCGTGTGGAGCGGCCATGGGCTGCTCTCTCCTGTGAGCAGCTCTCAACGTGAGGAGTTTACTTTCTGCCAGAGTTAGGAAACAGGCTGTCAGGGAGAGAGAGAATATTTCTGCCCTTCAGAACAAGGAAAGCATCAAAGGTAGTTTCTGTTTCGTTTTTCTTGTATTAAAATAGCTGGATGTGTGGGCTTGGCAGTACTGAGCACAAAAATATCTGCTGAAACTGGTGTGTCTGTAGCTGTGTAGGTGAGAGCTGCTTGTTTCAAAGAGTGGGTGGTGAAGGGCCACGGGTCCCCCGGGAGCCGGTGGCAGGTTTGGAGCCTCGGGGGATGGAGAGCCCTCGGGGCAGGAGAGACTGGTCTGTGCTGGGGGAGGCCAGGGGCATCCAACCACAGGTAGATCACAGAATCCCAGACTGGTGGGAGTTGGAAGGGATATCTGGAGATCATCTAGTCCAACCCCCCTGCCATGGGCAGGATCACCTTTCCTAGAGCAGGTTCCACAGGATCACATCCAGGTGGGTTTTGAGTATCTCCAGAGAAGGAGACTCCACACCCTCTCTGGGCAGCCTGTGCCAGTGCTCCATCACCCTCAGAGTGAATAAGTTTTTCCTTATATTGAGGTGGAACTTCCTGTGTTCCAGTTTGTACCTGTTGCCCCTCGTCCTGTCACTGGGCACCACTGAGAAGCGTCTGGCCCCATCCTCTAGACTTCCACCCTTTAGATGTAGCTGTGGTGGGCTGCTGGTAGCTTCGGCTTTTTCCTCTTTTAAATTTTATTTTCTGGAGATGAAAGCTCAGTTCTGTGATAACTTTATCGTAGACACAAAAATAGCTACTGAAACTCTTAATGTTTTAAGTGGCATCTAGAGATTGATGTCTGTCAGAAGTTGGCAGGAGAGGTTGTTTGTGCCAGTTGGGTTGGCTTGCTGAGTTAAAGTGCTTGCAGAGCAGTCTGATCGCTGCCTCCTAATAGTGGCTTTTCGGTCATAATAAACATCAATATACTGTATAGCCTGATTTCTTTACCTCAATGTATTAAAACAAATACTTCTTCTAAGTGTAATTGCTGTTCTATTTTAGAAGGAACAGCAGCTTTCACAGCTGACCAGTTTTGAATACTATTCATGCACATTTGAGGCCAGCATTATGTAGCAAAAGAATTGAAGAGCTGCTTCATTGTGTCTGTCTTTTTAACAGCTCTGATGACAAGTCACAGAGCATCAACAAAAGCAGATGGCTGGAGGTGGCTCTTGTTGCTTTGGGGAGTAGTCTCTTGGATAGTCAAAGATTAGAAGATAAGCACGTTAACACAGAACACAAAAAATGACTTTGTGCTAAACCGTTTTAAAACTTAATTTGGCAGAAGTTTGAAAAATTCTATTTTGTAAGCGCTCTTAAATTCGCTATACTTACTTGATATTGAAAGTTCATTTTTTCCAAGTACAGGTACAAAGTTCTAAGTACAGTGATCAGATATGCTTGTAAGGTCATGATGTCCCAGCACAGCCTTGCCTGATGTATATATAACGCTCTGGCAGAACATTTTTTGGAGGGGGAAGACTGCACTGCGTCTGGTGTGACATGCCAAAAGTGTGCTAACTGTAATGTTTTGACCTAATGCGTAACAGCATCGGTTAAATTGAAGGCTGCCTAAACTTTAAAACCTGTTATGGGCATATTGACTGAATCTTGTTGGTTGTTAGGGGGGTTTTCTGAAGGCTTATATATATTTCTACAGAAGTGTCTCACAACAATTTAACTTTCAGGATGGAAGAATACCAGTATCAGCCTCCTGAGGAACACGAATTAGTGCTGAATTACTGAATGGTTTTTTTCTGTTAGTGGTGCAATGAATGTTGTTTCTGCCTAACCTCTCCATCTTATGTAGCAATTCTTTTGCTACATAACGCTGGCCTCAAATGTGCATGAATAGTATTCAAAACTGGTCAGCTGTGAAAGTTGTTGTTCCTTCTAAAGTAAATCTTGTTAAATTAGGTGTCAAGACCACTTAAAATTTGTTTTATTCTTGCAGTGCATACTGTTTTTTCAGGAGTATGATGGCTGTCACTGCTTAGTTTGATGCCTTCTAAAAGCCACACACAGTGTCATGACTTAGTCCCAAACCTGCCAGGAGCAGGACGTCATCTGTGTAACCTGTACTCAGCAGTCTTCCAGAATAAGTCTTTAAACACAGTTGCATCGTAAAATTTTTCTTCTCCTAGGGGCTTGTCTAATTTTAGAGTGGTTGTTTTTTTTAAAGGGTGTTTTTGTGAGTGTCTGGCTTTTTGTGACTTTCTGTAGCCTTTTTTCAGAGGACTCAGAGGTAAATATAATGAGATCAGTATGACATTCCTAATTTCTTTTAACCTGGCAGACTAATCCTGCAGTATATTTAGTACTTGAAAATCAGGGACTTTCTTTCCAGCCAAATAGTAGACAGTAAATAATAATTCAGTTTCTGGGATGCTGCACCAATATGTTGAGGTATGGTAGGAAGAGGAACCTGTATAAATCTTGCACGTTTTGATAATGCACACTATTAAGGTGAAGGTCATTAGAATGCCTGCAGTGGTGGTGCAGTTTTTCTGCAACGGTCTCAGTGTTGTGAAAAATCAGGGGAGTTGAAATCATGCCGCTCAGAAAAGGAATGTGATATTTTTTCCTCACTTAGCATAAGTAGGGGCATGTAACTTGCGTTATTGTGGAATTTATTTTGTACATTTATGAAAAAATGATCTTCTGTTTGAATGTCTGAAACCGATGCATGGTTCATGTGTCATTAAATTAGAAACTGCAGGAAAACAAAGAACCATCTGGAGACTTGGTGGGGGGGGGTGAGATTTCTGGTTAAATGTACTATCAACACTGGAAAAACTATAAAGAGTGTTTCAGCTACTAAAGGAAGCAAAGTGTGGTGGGCATTTTGTCTGATAGTTTTGTTGTGGGGTCTTTTTTGTTTTTTTTTGTTTTTTTTAACCATCTTGTTTTCATAATTAGGTGAAGCACCAGAATGAAAGACATGGACAATATCAAAACTGTGAAGAAGGAATGGTAGGTGCCAGTTTCCCCCACCTCCCTTTTTCCTCTTCCTTTGCTATTGCTGTTTGTGTGTCCTATCATGACTTTTCAAACTTTGTTAAATTTTAAGATTTTAAGTATTTTTTTGTATCTACCTGCTCTACATACACTGAAGTTTTCAAAAAACAATAAATTGTTTTGCTAAAAGTTTTTTCACATACCTGAATGTTTCCTAGATGCAAGAAACTATAAATATTTTTATTTAAAGGCAGCCTTACAAATTGCTAACTCACTGCGCACTTCTACATTTGATATGGAAGTTTGGTTTTCCAGTTATGTTTCCAAGGTAAAGCATGGTGAATACCTAGATTAATGCTTCAAGTTTCTTTTCTTCTATTAGAAAACTTAAATGGAGACAGCATACTTTTGAAATTTCTTCTTTAATGTTTTTTTCTTTTGTTTAAAGATGTTAATCTGTAGGGATTCTTAGTGTTGCATAGATGCACTGCAAACAATTCCTTTTTACGCAAATGTATCTGATTACCATTCAAATAAGCATTGCTGCTCTTGAATTCAGTGCAGTTTTATGTAAAACTGGATATTTTTCGAAAGCTCTGATTTTTTTTTTTTTCTGAATTGCTTGAAATAGACTTTTCCGAATCTCCAATAGAAGTAACTCCTGCAATGTTTACCAAAAGCTGCATAATCCTCTTACTATGCAAAGAACCTGAACTGAAAGATAATCATTCAGGTTGCATATTTCTACATTTTGATTGGTGTAAATCAAACAGAAACGGCTGTCACGTGTACAATGTTGTATAAAAAGATGTGGGTGATGCATCTTTTTTAATACTCTGGCAGTTTCCGCAGTATTGAAGTCTTCTATTGTGTTACTTCAGTGTGCCCAAGTGGTGTTAGGAGTTTCCCTAATGTACTTCCAAAGGCAGTAATGGTGGTTCTGTGATGGTGCTGGGAACAGGGAATTCATGTCCAGGAGTAAATCCTAGGGCAATGTTCTTGTACGTGATTTTAAAACTCATGGCAAAGGAATCCACCCAAGCCTATATCATGGAAATGCTTTAAGGAATGCCTTTCACTGGAGTGCAGTTAAATGTTTGATGGTCTGAGTTAGAAGTATGAATCCTCTAACTTGCATTCCTTGCTCTGATACCAAGTCTAGAAGCTTCTGCATAGATGAAGTCACATTTTCTATTGTCATTCTTTAACCTGTGCTTCTGAAGTGCAAATAGTAGCAGTTACAGGTTCATAAGAACTTTCTAGAAAAGGCAGAAGGTAAAGTTGCTCCCTAGGGGGGAGCATGCCTTTTACACCTCTGGGTCCTGAACTTCTAGGGTACTTGCTTGTCTTCTAATGTGTTCTCTGAGGCATCATTTTTACTTATGTCTTTGTTCTGCAGGATATGTAAATCGGGAACCAATGATCAGGTTTTGAATGGTACAGAACAAAACTGTGACTACTTAGTGGATAACCTTTTTGAAGAAGCTCAGAAGGTTGGTGCTATATGTATGCCCCCAACTGCAGTCAAGAACCAGGTAGGTGGTGAAGAAAAAATACTCATGTTTAACATAATATTGCTCAAGGAGTACTCTGGAAAACAAATGCAAGATGTCCAGCAGTCTTATCTAGCACATCTGTAAATAAACCCACACACAATTCAGACGGCAGTAAGAACAGTCTCCCATCTCTTTGCCAGCCAGGCCTATGCTTACGTGCTTCTGGCTCTTAGTATTTTGTAGGAGGTTTAGTGTTGTTCTAGGACTCATGCTGGCATTGGCTAATGCACTTCTGCTTTATTTGTAAGGACAGCAAGCTGATCATAAGGTGCCAGGAAAGACAACTACTACTATATAAGAAGTTGTTTAAAGAGTTGCAGATTTTTTTATGCAGAGGCATAGCCCAAATTTTTTTCATTTGCTCTCACTTGTGTAGTTGTAGTAGTGGGATGTTTAGTGTGGGTTTGTATCTCAGTGTTTCTGCCCTTTTCATATTTTTCTGTTGCTTCCCAAAGACTGGGAAGGGGCTGGAGAAAAGGCCATGTAAAACAAAGATGTCAAGGAGAAATTTGGAGTGAGCATTGCTGGAAATTACCTTCATGGATCCCTAATTGAGCTTGGGAGAAAAGGAGTGTCAGGAGCAATACCTTAAACTGCACTTCTGAAATAGTGTTCCGTGGCAGTGCTTCTTTTAACATCTAAATGGGAAGCTGGTGTGGAATAATTAGTCCATGTTAAACTTGCATAGTGGCTCACTGTAGAGGAACCATCCCATGATGAGAATCCTTCCATTGGTGCCACGAGACACAAGGCTTTTGCAAGGAATCTAATCTTCTTGAGTGGTATGTGTCTTTCTGACAGAATACCCAACCAAAAGAGAAGGAATTTTATTCAGCAATGTGCACATGCTGTGTATTTATGTAGCAATCATCTAACAAACTGTGCAAAAGAGGAAAAAAAAAAGATAAAATTGTCAAGTACTATGAAGTCTAGCTCAAACTAATTTCCAGCTGAGATGAATTGTGCATTTGTACATGCTGCATACACTTCACATGTGGCCAAGTATCTGTTGA
This sequence comes from Psophia crepitans, assembly GCA_013399095.1. Lineage (NCBI taxonomy): Eukaryota > Metazoa > Chordata > Aves > Gruiformes > Psophiidae > Psophia > Psophia crepitans. Next base: position 479,753 of record VWZZ01000333.1, read on the forward strand.
GACAACATTATTTCAGGCAGGGATCAGACCTGGATGACCAAATGCTTCCTTAAATGGCATAATGCATAAGTGTGAAAATACGATCCCAAATATATCCATGTTAGAGCTGGAGAAATTTCAGTGAATGGTGTGAAGGCTACAGGTTGAAGTAGTGGATATTCTCTGGTGAAGTTAATAAGTTACTCATAGTTTGGGTTTTTTCATTCCTCTAATACCAAGGTTTTGAATATACCCACGAATTCCAGAGTAATATAAATGTACAACTATCTGAAAGTAAATTTTCTGATACTTGCTGAATTTCCTGAGTGAAAGGCTTCTGTGTGCGTTTTCTTGATTCCTTTCTTTCAGAAAATCCTCCTGAATGATCAGAACAAGGTGTTGCTCTAATAAATCCCCAGCTGTACTAGTCTGGTAAATGGTGTTCCAATGCCAGGCTTGTGTGCTCTCCAGTCAGCTCTTGAAGAGCTGTAGCTGGCTGGGATCTTCCAGCTCTTTCCCCCACCCCCCACCCCATTGGATTGAAGGAGTGTTCTTGACCTAGGAAAGCAAAATGATTGGGTGAAGGCTTATTTCTAACCCCGATTGATGCAAGACACTTAGAAATGTCACTTAGCCCTTGCAGTTGCTCTGCCTGTTGGCACAGGGCCGAAACAGATTATAGTGAGCCTTCTCTCAGTATTTTTAGTCCATGCAGTGGATGATTTACAATCAGAGGGCACTGTGGATTTTACATCAGTGTTAAAATGAGAATTGTTCTTACTTTATAGGTTGATGTAATCATTAAACTTTGGAAAAATGGGTTTACAGTAAATGATGGTGAACTCAGGAGCTACACTGATGTTGCAAACCAGCAGTTCTTGGACTCCATTAAAAAAGGGTGAGTGAGTTTTGTGTTCTTAATCAACCTAAGTTAATGTGCTTTGGGTAGCACTTGACTTATGCTCTGAATTTGTACATAGCTGCTTAGCTTTGCTGCACTGCAGTATCCCTGTAGGAGCGTAGGCCACTGCCTGCCTCAGTTCCTGCAGTGCTAATGGCTGTTTTAGCATCAACAGGTTTCATATAGCTTTCGATTGCAGTAGTTGTACAGTTGCTGATAAAACAGATAAAAGCAAGTGTTGGTAGGGGGCACGGCAGGTGCAGAATGAAATAAAGAATAAATCAGAGTGGCCTTTAAAAGCTACTGATCAAGTGGTACTTTGACTAACGAAGTCAACACGCAAGTGTTTGAGAGCATTTCTAGTTTTATGGTCTTTGTTTTTATTGATGAAAAGCCTTAAATGGGCACAGTTGCTCATGGTTTCTTTCAGACCGAGGCAAACGCTCAGTCTTAAATTTCAGACATTTTTCACAGTACGAACTTGCTATTTCAGTCATTTGTGTTTATGGCAATCTTACTTTTATCCCCCGTTAAAAATTAGTACGCTATCCTGATTTCTGCTAGTGTTTGTGGTGTTGCTTTAAGTAAGCAGGTTGACCGTAGAAACTAATGTCATTTTGAACCTTGAATTTGCAGTCTGTTTCCTCACCCCATGCAAATGCAGAGGAGACTATTAATATTATTGAGCATATAATTAAATAAGTCCTTTTCAAATATGTGAAATTACGAAGCATTGTATTTTTTGTCTTTTCCATACTTTGCTAGCCCATCAAAAAAGCTAATTTTATGCTATATTTCTCCTCTGTGACTGTCACCTGTGTTGGTTGTAATAGCAATTAACTGCACTGTTTAAAGCCCTTTGCTTTCTTTGTGTGCGTGCATCAAAAGTTTGCCACCTTTCTTCCACTGTTTGCTTGTAAAGATGCTAATTACAAGATGGTTCCTGCATAATCATTGATGGTAGAGAAGTACTTAGTACAGCCTCTGCGCCAGCTGAGCCCCACCGCCCAAAAATGTCATATCTGCATCAGAGCTCATAGACAAAGGCATTGTTATGTTCTGCTTAATGCAAATAAAGCATTACTGAGGTGATGTTACTGCACTAAAGGCTGTAGCTAGTAGTGATGATCTAATTTTTAAAAACTGACATTCGTGTTTATTTGTAATTAAACACATTGTGTCTAAACTCAGTTCTTTCTCTTTAAAAGCCAGTTGTCATTTTTTCCCCCATGTTTTACTGTGGGGGTATAATAATTGAACCTTTTGCAGCAATATATGGCAATACTGAACTTACTGCTGAGTAAATTTGAACATCATTCAACAAATTGCATGATGATGATGTCTTATTGTTCACTTTCTAGTTAATGTGCAATTTAGGAACTTGAAGTTGTTTGTATGTCACGCACTTAACTCTTAGTAAATACATGTGAAGTTAGGTTTTTTTAAAGCATCGTTCTTAAAAGGATAAACATAGAACAGGTACTAATCATTAATCTAATTTGTATACTGAAAATGATACAGTAGTTCTTTTTCTGCCTTTTTTTTCCCCTGAAGGGAACTGCCTTTTGAGCTACGAAAAATTTTTGATAAGGAGGAGGTAGACGTGAAAGTGGAAGATAAAAAAGATAAGGTGTATTTGTCATCAAAAAAGCCAATGTTTCATCCCTTTTCTGGACATGGTTACAGATTAGGAAGGTGAGTAGTCTGACGTGATCTGTGATTGAGTAGCTAAAGGGTACTATACCTTTGGTAAAGGCTCTCATAATTCAGGCTGGAAGTGATCTCTGGAGTTCTCTAATCCATGTTCCTGCTCAAAGCAGGGTCAGATGTGGTGACAGATGAGTTTGCTCAGGCTTTTATCCAGTTGGGCCTTGAAATCCTGCAAGTGTGGAAGCTCTTTCAGCCTGCTTCAGTGCTAGACTGTCCTCCTGGGAAAGAAAATATCCAGTCCTGAACATCTCTTGTTTCAATTTATGTCTACCATGAAGAGCCGGGCTCCCTCCTCCTGGTGACCTCCTGCAGATGCTGTCAGGCTCCTGTTAGGTGTCCTCCCCAACACCATCTCTTCCACAGGCTGAACAAGCCCCTTTCCTCACAGGGTGACTACTTCAGTCTTTGGCCATCTTGGTGGCCCTCCGTGGAACTTACTCCAGTTTATCGACATCTTTTACTTTGGTTTCCAAATCTGAATGCAGTACTTAGGTGTGTCTAATGAATGCTGCATGGAGGATAATCGAGTCCCACAGTGTACTGACAATGATCCTGTTAATACAACCAGGATGCTGTTGGCTTTCTTTGTTCAAGGTCTCAATATTAGCTGAAAGGCTGTCACTCTTCTATTCTGTGATCTAAGAGCAAAGAATCTCTTTTAAAACTGTATGTGCAATACTTTGTGTGAGAAGAGGGGAGTGTGACAGTCCTATAAAGTGAACTGACAAAGAAGTTATTTTGCATTCTCTTCAAAATTCCTCAGTATTTAACCATGCATTTATTGCAGTAAGACATTTTAGCCTGTTACAGTGATTCTCTTTCCTTTAATCCATGACTCTGTTGTGGTTGGAGAGTGTCAGCCACTAATGCCAATGCTAAAACTGGACTTGATTTGTAACAAAACAGCACTGTATTTTGGTAGGCTGTTGTAGAGGGGCAGGTCAGTAGTTAATGTATTAGATCCCTGTGACTTTTGCTTACTCCGGCCAAACTACCTGGTTCACATATCCCTGTTGCGTAAGACTTACGTGCCTATAAATACAGAGTTCAGCCTGGGAAAAATAACACGTTCAGTGACCAGGAGCCTATAGGAAGCCTTCACCAGTGGGACTGCTTAGCGACCTGCCGACCGGAGTTGGTAGACTGTGATGAAACTTTAGGTGAACAGTTTGTTTTGATGAAGTGGAAAGGACTTGCTGCTAAGGCCTGATGCTTGTGCTGGGGGAAAGCATGACCTGGTAGGAACGGATGAGGCAGGGGAAGAAGATAATAATGTGCAGAGTAAGAGGCTGATAACTGTAAAGGATGAGTGGTTCCAGGCTGCCTCAGAGAAGCAAGTATCTGTTTTATCAGTTCCATCTGTTTCTGTAGCACAGTCCATTCAGTTGCTACATGCTCGAGTAGATATGGTCAATAGGGAAAATCTTCCCTTGAGAGATGGATGAGATGCTGCAAGACTTGCTTTTGGTAGCGCTGAAATCCTTAGCAGATGAGGGTCGAGAACTTAACCTTATTTAACTTACAAGTAGACCTGTATATAGCAAAAGCAAAAAGTCCTTTAGTGTGCTGGGTTTCTGCTGCTAGCCAGTGCTAAATGGTAGGTTGTTCAGTTGCTTGTTGTGCTCTGTCATGCCTGCAGCAAGGAATGATATTGCTTCCCAACAGGCAAGTTAGGTTCTGGAAGCATGCTACTCTGTGAGTTTCGGTTGACTGGTCTTGTATACTGAGACATGCTACAACTTGCTCACATTTTTTTTGTTTAAGGACTGGATGAAATGCTTTTTGGTAGGTTGCTTTTTTTTTTTTTCCCCTACTCTTATCTGATCAGCACTATGCTATCAGAGCCTTTTTTCTTTAAAGATGAGTAAATATTTTTACTGGTGATAGAAACATGAGCTGTAAGTGCTCTTACTTCATAAATTAGTGCACAGTTCCTGATGTTAATAAATATTTACTGCGTGCATATCCTACTCTTGCAGCAGAAAAGCCTTGTGGCAAATTAGTAGTGCTGTCTGAGACGTGTAGCAAGTTTTAAGCTATAGAACTCTTTTTCCACAGTTGCATTTGTGTCCTTAATCAGAAATGAGACAGGCAGATCACTCGTTTGCTTCAGCTTGTGACCTAGCTAAACTTCTGTCAAATAAACATTTCCTTAATAGTCTATAGATTTTCTGCTAGTGTTCCCAGATGGATGGATGATGTAGTGGATGAACCATATGAATCAGTCAGTTGACTGGCTCATTAAAACTTTTCTTGGAGGAAAAATGGAGGAACTAGAAATTCTATGTTTGATATAACTCAGATGAGCTTGATCCTCTCCCTTTTTGTTGTACAGGAGAAACAAATGAGGCTTATCAGACTTTGCCAATGTATCTTATGAACCTACATAACTAATGGGTGTATTCTGTTTTATCTACCACTGTTCAGCTGCGTTTAACAGTTTGGGACTGTAACAAGATTTGCAACCGCACTTTGCTATTAAGCTTATCAATGCACTTTAAAGACTGCCTCAGAAGCATGTTAATTAAACTATTGACTGAAATCCCTCATAGCAAAGTGGCCTTGCTCTATAAACTCATTAGGGTAAAACACTGTGCGGCAAGCTCCTTAACCATTAGTCAGGGTAAGGCATGATATCCAACTCTTGGGCTTTTTCGTTTTAGAAAATTGACAGAAGGCTTTTAGGTCTCTTCGATCTTTAGTTTACATCTTCTTTTGATAATCTTATAAAAGGAATAAGTCTTTAAAAGGGGTGATAGTGCTTTGATCTCAGGCTAATAAGAGACTTAGATTCTTGGTTTGTGGCTTTAGTCAGAACTCCCACCACTAGATGGCTTTATCTGTCAGTTCTACAGGAGCAAAGTTAAGTACAGAAATGCTTTAAACGTTGGTGAATATAGATGTTCTCACTTTCTTAGATGCTCTCACGTTCTGCAGCTTAGCTTGATGTGTTGGCTTCAGTTTCACACAGGCTTGCTATTGAAAGAATCATCTTCAATGCCTACCACAAATTCTGAGATGCGACTGTGAGGGAAGTTGATTTGAGAATGACACCAAACTCTGTATCCATTTGAAACCAGTTGTCTGAACTACAGCTGTGACTGATGGACTAAAATGTAGTTCAGCCCAGGCTAAACCAGACACCTGGCAGCTGCGTGGTTGACTACTGCTCCAGCCTCTGCTGTCCTGGAGACAGCTAGCTTCAGTGTCTGAACCTTGTCCCTGATCAAGAAGACAGCAAAAGCTGGTCATTGCAGGACTGAAGTATGATATGATTATTTTTTTTTCCCCCTGCTCCTTTACCCATTATGTTGTTGGCACTCAATCTTTTTTTCCAGTTCTGGAAGGCAATTAGGGTTTATTTTGTATTGAGGTCAAGCATGAACTGAACCTGGATGTGAGATAAGTAAATCAGTAGAGGCAGGTGGGTGATAGTAAGTCACCGCTACTTGGACTACCTAAATGTTTTACACATGTGCCTCTTGGAATCTGCTGGTGCCAAGTTCTTGTGCCCCAGCTGATTTCTGTGTAGTGTAAAACAGTGAGTTCTGTGCCTCTCATCTGTCTCCAGCTGCAGTGCACATCCCTTCTCACTTTGGGAATGAGATTCCTTGATTCTCATTCTTTTTGCAGAGTTTCAGTGGAAGAAAGGCTGATTTACTAGGCATTAGGGCACTTAACTAGGCAGTGGGTGATAAGAGTTTTTGAAATATCTCAGACTGAGAAGGACTTGAGCCCAAGAAACTAACTTTATTAGCCTGAAATATTAAGTCATTAGCCATATTTGTTTTACTACTAAATTGGGTCTGACTGTTCTTTATGATTAGACTAAGACAGGTACAAGAACATAAGGACGCTAGGACTGTTATGGCATTTTGGGTTACCACCCTCTCTCAGGAAACCATAACTCATCAATTTTCTATGTAAAGAGAAAGCTTTTCCACAAACCATGAAATGTTCATGTAGTCAGTGACCACAGCTGAGCTCAGAGAAGAAATGGTAACTCCTTAAATCACTGCTATTGTTTTGCAAGCAAACATCTGGCTGTACTCACATGAGCTGAGGATATGCCCATTGGATCAGGCCTTATGATGACTTAAACAGTACGTGATGTGAACTCAGTCCTGAAAGAAGCACTTAAGCTCTAGACATTTCTTCAGAATAAAAAATTTTGCCAGTAACTTTTTTTTTTTTCCAGACCACACACTTGGACTGAGGTCTCTGTATTCTGTCAAGTCATTTTACGGATCTCTGCCCTTATGGTAGTGTTGAAAGGGCTTAGAAAAAAAACAAAATCCAAGTGCTGTGTGCATCGGCCTGGATTTTCACATTAAGTTAGTTTCTCTGATAGATGAGTAATGCTTCTAAGCTGAAATAGATGATGCTGGGGTCTAAATAAAGGCTAACAACATTCAGTTAAATTAAATTACTGTAATCACATTATGGTGAAAATTAACATTGAGTATGCAAATTCAATACTCAAACCCCTTAAAGTTTCACCTGTGTGATCAGAGTACAAAAAAAACACATGAAGAATCTTCAGACTGTTTCATCTCTTGATATTTAACTTCCCTTCCATCTTGTAAAAATGTTTAACATGAGCAAACTGAAATTCTTTAGCATGTTGAAGTCTTCAAGAGAAAGTACTGGCATGGAGTTAAAAAAAAAACCAAACAAGAAACTGGCATTTATGTCAGTATTCCTGTATTCCTGTCATCAATGCACCCTGATACAGGGCAGAAAGCTCCAGAAGCAGAGGTCTGGAGGGATGTTCAAGCTTACCTGTGTTCACAGAAGGTGTAACCTCATATGACTTTTCTTTTCAGTGCTACTCCAAGGATAATCTCTAAAGTGAGAGATGATCCTCAGGAACCTGACAATAAAAGACAGCTGCCTTTGGTACCCTTAAATGATTTGGAGCCTATCACTAACATCCAGATCTGGTTAGCTGATGGGGAAAGGATAGTTCAGAAATTCAATGTTTCTCACAGGTAAGATTTATTTTAGCACCATCTTATATATTTGCGTCTGAACTGTTTGTCCTATGCCTGTACACATGATAAGTCTCTAATTTCTGTGAATAATCTACCTGCTCACTTCACTTAACACTGGACTTGTGTTCAACTGTATCTAGAAATCTTGCTTTCAGATTTTGAGAAATCCTTTCACTGACAAGAGGAGCATAAGGGGAATGTGAACTGATGTTAATAGCACATAACTGAACATAAATGGAAATCTAAGGAAACCGTAGAAGTTCTTTGGGTGTTAGTGGAAGTTAAGGTGTGTGTATTGCTCATTACTAGAGGAAACAGCTTTTAAGATGACAGATCTTTCACAAAATTACTACATCCGGAGCAAATTGCTGAGTAACAAAAACCTGCTGGTCATTGGGCATTGACAGCACCACAGCTGGGAGCTGGAGGATGTGACTTAGAGTTGAGCCAGAGGAACCTCTGGGGAAGGCCAGAATCAGTGCTCTAGGCAGGGCAGGTTCATCACCTGCATGTCAACATGGACAGAACAGAATGCATCCAATGTCATTAATTCTTAATTAGTAAAATTTCTGGTTCCCAAAGAGGCTTACAAAGGGGGATAATGTCAGAAGGTGTAAGCACAGCATATGTATGCAGGAGCTTTGAGAACGTAGGATGAAGTGTTTAAATTGTAGAACTACTGTCTGTAGAGACCCTTCTCAAATTTATAATTGGAGAAATTACTCCAGGACTATACAGGCAGATCATATGGAAAGGATATGTTGCCTGTGCTTCTCCGTGAGGCAATTTAAAGTGATCATAGATTTAACGCAGCCCAGGCTGCTGTCAAGATAAACTCTGTATGTCTTTGTGGCTGGTCAGAGGAAAAGCTCAGCAGTTAAAGGTTAATGACTGTAACTTTTTCTTTAACTTGGACTAATTTATTACTGTTAGTGGCCTGAGGTATGAACTGAAACACTGCTGCGATGTACTGCTGAAGGGCCAAATGCTATTTTAATTATAAATACTTCATTGGAAGGCTTAATTATTCCAGGTTTCACACATTTAAGCATATTTAAAAGCTTTTAGTCTTCATGGTAAATAGCAGTTTGAGGAAGTGCTAAGTGCTGTTGGAGGGGGGAAAAAAAAGTCTGAGAGAAGCAGAACGGCAGCCTTACTGATGCAGTGCTCTTTTTGAAGCAGTTTGCAATGAATGTTCCCTCATAACATATCCTCTTGCCACAAGGCCAGCAGTTTATGCTGTATACAGCATTTGGGTATGACCTAATAAGAACTACAGGGAACTTCTTTTAGAGTACATATCCTTAAGCATTATGGTTGCATGTATAGCACTCCGAAGCAGAAACCAGTCAAGTATTTGTTAATTAAGCTATAGGTAAAATAACCTGTAGCATGTAGATTACAGTGCCTGAGTAAACTGATTACTTTTACCCTTTTGCAGGCAAAATGTGTGTGCCACAGTGACTACTGCTTTAGATATGACTTGATTACTGATGAAAGATTGAAGTTACAGAGTGCAGGTGGCATTGTAATACTGCAGTACAGGACACTGAGGAGGTATGAGAGTGGAGCAACTAGCAGAGCAGTGCTGCAGGAATAGTACACGTAGCTATGTCTTAAATCAAGTCTTGTCCCTTCTTGAGCGGTTGCTAAGTTAGTGTGACCCTGGAGCATCAAGTACAGAGCCTGAAAAGGAACTTGTTCACCCTAAAGCAGATAGGTGGTAGCTAATTGCTCTTGGGACCCAATGAACTTCAGTATAATGCATGCAGACACCTGTAAATGTCCAACCAAAAATTTATTCCTGCTCGAGATTTTTCAGGCTCTAGGCTTATAACAGCAAGCACTGTCTCCTAATTGAGGCCTGCATGCACAGGAATTAGATGCTGGCTGTATCTGTCCTAGTAGGTATGGCAAAGGCATGAAAATTTGGTCATTTGTGCTGCTGAACTGTTAGGATGGCTTTCTCCCAAGCCAACCAGCACTTTTTCAAACAGTATCTAGGCTCAGTTCAGATGTTAGCTCAGGTCATGGACCAGTCCCAGGAGACAGGAAACCCCATGTGCTACCCTGCACATTGGGGAGAGGAAGGATGAGTTTAAAAACTTGCCAGTAGCCAGAATCTACCAGTTGGCTTCAGGTTCAGAGTATGGGCCTTGACACTGTGTTTATTTTACTGTTATAGACGTATCCTGTCATCTTCATTTTTCTAATTAAATTGATCAATCCTGATTCTTCCACAGCAAAACCTGTCTTGCTCACTTGTTCCAAGGTTCTTCACACCTTAACAGGTAGCTTAAATCTGTAATGAATCCACTGCTGTACCTGCTTTGGTAGAAGGAGACTGTATTTAGACCTAGTTAATTAGCTATCCAGACAATTTTTGCAAACCATTTTTCTTTATTATTATAATGGTCCTGCTACACGTACCACACACTGGAGGCATCTTTATTCTAGCTCTTGGCTACAGAAACCTCAGGTAAGAGCTCCACCAGCTGGTTAAGAAATTGTAGGCTGGTGTAACTACCATCTGAGCCATGGTGAAGCACTTCAGTGCTGAGAGTAAGATGCTCATCCTTTTTCCCTTGGGACTGCTCTCAGAGCATGCAAACCTTGTTTCTTGCCTGCCAAGTGGATCAGGCACTTCAGGATACCACCCCATCTTGTATTCTTCCATTTCTATGCCATCACCACATGAAGTGGGTATCTCATTCTCTTGTGGTGGCTGTGTGTCATGTGCATATTGTCAGTGTTGGAATTGGAGTGCTCTAATACCAAATTTTCTTTTTTCTTCTCAGAATAAGCCATGTCAGAGAATTCATAACAAAGTATCAAGGATCAGAGGGAAGCGTTCCCTTCACACTGACTACTTCGCTGCCGTTTCGAGAGCTGCGAGATGAGACACTCACGTTAGAGGAAGCCAAGCTGCAAAACGCTGTTGTTGTGCAGAGACTTCGGAAGACAACTGAACCTTTCAGACTCTTAGTGATAAAAGCACCTGACAATGACTATAAAACTGCTGCTACACCTAATGGACAGCTCAAGAACGAGCAAAAAAAAGCTATCAAAAGTTCAAGATCAAATTAGCTTTTAACTGGCTGAAAACTACATACAGGTGGAACTAGAAAAAACCAAAAATCTAACCAGCAATATCTGGATGCACTCTCATCCTCATGTACTGTGCTCTTAGAGAGCAAAATGTGTGCTGTGCTATTATCTGCTGTAATAGAAGTATTTTCAAGTATATCTGGTGGTCAGAGCCTGGCTACGTAACATAGCAGAGGTACAACAGGCCATCCTTAGAATTTCCTTAGGTAGAATGCTTCTTAGTTCTTTAATGAGCCTATTTAGGTGGAACAGTTCTCTGAGACTTAATTACTACTGATAGCACCTTTTAAGGAAAAATAGTATTTATTTTTGCACTTTGGACTACAGTGAAACTGAACTGATTGGTTTCACCTTCGTTTTGGTGTAAGCTGCTGCAGTTTGCATTCTTCTCACGGTGACTTTTAGGTAACAGATGCTGCAGGGGAAGCTCATATTTGAACTCTTAACTAACCTGAGAATCTTCAATACCGATATCTTCAGGATTTAACTTTTATCACAAGATTTGCAGTATAATGTTCTATCAGGTCTTCACATAGTGGTAGGTGCACGTGTGAGAAGATGGAAATGAGGTAGTCTGGTGCATACTGCATATGAAGTGCCTCAAAATAAGCTCTGAAGGAATTGTTATTGCCAGTCGTTGAAGTGGCTTCTGCCTCACTTGTGCTGCTACGGGTGTCTTACAGATAGGGTGATGTTAAACTACCTAGCTTGTTAGGGTAGAGATCCACTTTTAGCCTTGTCACACACAAACTTCAGCTTTTCTGGAGATCACCATACAGGAATTGTGGCTTACAGGGACACAGCTGGTTTTGTACTATACATCTGCCTCTCCTGAACTGGCCAACTGTTTGAGATGCTAATTGCATGTGGCCAAGTTTCAAATATGTTGAAAATCCTTATTTGAAAACTGAGGTTTCTTTCCCTGCGCCCCGACCCATTTCCATCCAAATCTTTATTTTGCTATTCAGGTACTTGAGACGTGAAAATTGTAGCTGACTATTCCATGTATTGCTGAAGGAGAAGTCCACATAAAGACTAAATATTTTGTACTGTGTTTGCAAAGTAGCATGTGGGTTTGTGAATGGAACTCTAAGACTTATCCTGGGGCCTTCGATGAGTGCTGACTAGTTTGTGTTACCTGCGCAAATGGATGATTGATTGGGTTGTACTTCTGCATTGTAAATGAAAGATGGGTTTGGGATTTGCTGGTTTTGTTCTAAACAGAAAATTATTTCATTGGAGTCACTTGAATTCTGTCTAAAGACATGTTACTTCAAACTAGGGATGCACTTACTTCATTCCCAGGGATGTAAAACTTTTGCTTCAGCATCTCTCCTGGTATGTTTGGAGACAATAAAATGAAAGTCAACTGCACAAATACCTGTTCAGTGCATTCAGAAAGCAAATCTGAAAACTACACAGTTAACTGTTTTCAGTGCTATAAGCTTGATGTGCTGCTGTGTCATTCAGGTTTATGTAGCAAATAATACAACTAAACTTTCTGCTCTTGCACTGACTCCCCCACTGTATGACAAGCCTCTGGTAGCAGGAAGAAATGTGCAGACAAATCCACTAGTGAAATTGAAGAGACAAGTCAGCTACAGGCACAGATCCAGCCCTCAGTTTGCAGGCCTTCCTGGACAGGGAATTTTATTGATCAGTGCTTTTGAATTTGTCTTAACATAAAACTAAGTCTTAGAAAACCACAGGTTTGATCATAAGCTCAATTGTTCTTATCTAAAAGGTGCGTGAAATGTCAAAGTACCAGTACGTTATTCCTGCATTTGCAACATAGAAATTTGAAGACATTATTAGTGTAAGATTTTATTGAAATTGAAGGGGGGGGGATCAGATTTTAAGGTAGGTAAATCCATTTTCCTTGTTATCAAAATATCATGGTTTTGGAAAGGAGCAGTATTTGGTATTTCACTGTTGGTTGATATCTGCTACAAGTATTTTAAGAGACTGGATAGCTTGATTCTGTCTGGCTTTATGTTGTGCTTTACTGAAATCAACTGTTTCTGGCTACAGTTTTGGTGTACTTGAGTGTGTATTTGCAGTTTAAAAGTGTCATGATCTTAATTACAAAATGAGACCAAACCTTAAAGTCGTGATGCTGATGGCACTGATCCCACACTAGAAAGTGCCTTAAAAAAAAAAGGCAAGGAACTGTGATTGGATAACTTATTTCCTAATTTGGAGAAAATCTTTGGAATGAATACAGGGCTTTCCTAAATCTAATTGGTTTCGGTCAATTTGTAAAGACTGATTAACTACCTGTAGTGTCTGGACAGCCTAATCTCTTGTTCAGCGCTGTAGATAGCTATTGTGCACTGGTCAAACACTAAAACGAGCTTGATCAATGCTTGAGTTTGTGAAACACAAATACTATCAGTTATTCATTGTTTCTTCGCAAACCCTCACTGTTTTAAGTAAAGCCTGTGCATTAACATAATTTACAGCAAAACTGAAACAGCCCAGAAAAGAACAAAGAAAGGAAGCGTTTTCAGTAGCGCTTACCTTTGTGAAGAAACACGCAAATGCAGGTAACAAAGATTTAATGTGTTACGAGGACATTGTGTGAACAGAAGATGAACCTAAATGTTGAATTTAGATGTTACATGAATACCTTCTGTCTAGCTTGGTATCAGAACAAATTACGTACTGGGGCTAAGGGACTGCGCAGGCCACCTCTGTTTTGAAGCCCCTCTGGCTTCAGCCTTTAGGGGCCGCTTGGAGCCTAAAAGCTTCGGGGAGTTTTCAACGCGGCCTATTAAGGCCACAGTCTCAGTTTTGTATCAAAGGCCTGGTTTTAATTTTTTTTTTAATTCCTTGTTCTTTCAGAATTTTGCAAATTTGCTGTAATTATTGTTAAATGGGGTTGTGCAGGATTTGCATATCAGTGAGTGACCAAGTGACCCCGTCGGCAGAGCTCTCTGGGCTGAGCCAGGGAGCCCTGTGCGTGTAGTCACCATCTTCCCCAAGTCCTCACGCACTTGTTGGTTTGTTTAAACCCTCTTCATTCAGGCTGTCTTGCTGTTGAAAGAATTCATGCTTCAAAATGCAGTCATTTTGTTTATCTCTGATGGGGACCTGTGGGCAGAGTGGTGGGAGTGAACTCTTGCTGCTTAAATACCGTTGTCAGCCCCAGGGACTTGGAGGGCGGCAGCAGCTCTCCCCTCAGAGAGGGGCCCATTACTGTGTCGGGCGGTTCTTGTGTGATCCCGTGTCCAGTTGACAGGAGACAGCGTTGCTGGCTGGCGTGGTTATAAAGTCATATAAATCAAAAAATGGTACATCTCTTCAAAAGGGTAGAGCTGGCAGCCCCACAAGCCCTCACCATCTTACACCCCACCGCTGACTACTTCACCGGGAGCAGCGGCCGCCGGGGACGCCGTGGCGGCCGTTCTCGGGACGCTTCCAGCGCACCGCAGCCTGGGGTTTGCCTCACGGACGGCTCCCGCGGCCGTCCCCACAGGAGAGAGCGAGGGCGGCGTTGCCGCTCTCGCCGCCGAGAGCTGCCCCGCTCCTCTCCACAGTGGAAGCGGCATGGAAGGACGGAGGGTGCGGGGGTGTTCCTGCCGCCCCCAGGCCGCGCAACCCTTTCCCGGGGCGGGCGGAGGGCTCCTCTCACGGGGAATCCCCGCTCCCGAGCCTGTGGGGCAGCGATAGCGTGCGGGTGGGGGAGGACGCCACCCGCTCTCCCTCTCCGTCCCGCCGCCGCCCCGGGCGCGCAGGTGTTCGGCTGGGGGGGTGCTGTCCGCTTTACCATGGCGGGGGCTGCAAAGGAGGCCCTGGAGCGCCCGGCAGAGGAGGAGGAGGTAAGGGGCTGGGGAGGGAGAAAGGAGCCCCTCGGCCCCAGTCCGGGGCTGAGAGTGGGGCTGGGGTCCGGGCGTGCCCTCCCTCTCCGCCGCGCTGGATTTTTATTTTCATTGCGGTGGGTTTCGGGGAGGGGGGTTGGGGCAGCCTGAGCCTGCCGCTGCCGCGTTCCGTGCGGCGCAGTCTGCATCAGTGAAGTACCTGAAATAGCACTTAAACCTTACCGCCCTCCCGCCACCACACTTCTCTGCTCCGGTATTTTCCGTCGAGCGCACTACACGATATGTACTGCCCGCTCTGCTTTCCGCTCCCTTCCCTCCGGGGTGGTCTCTCCCAGCAGGACGGGTGGCTATCGGCGGGGGGGGGGGG
>VWZZ01000333.1:499740-520302 GCA_013399095.1 Psophia crepitans
TGTCCCTGCCCATGGCAGGGGGGTTGGAACTAGATGATCCTTGTGGTCCCTTCCAACCCAAACCATTCTATGATTTGAAGATCCTTATGGGTCCCTTCCAACTCGGGATATTCTATGATTCTATGATTCTACTTAGTACATTAAAAAATGTTCAGAGATTAGGTGTCGTATCAGAATATTAGCATTGTGGTGGATCTCATTACCACATCTCTATTTTTATCCTGATCTAACATAAGAGTTAAGGGCTTGTGTATTCAGTCGAGAGAGAAGGCAGATCCAGGATTAATACTGCTGCTCCTCTTCAGGTTTCTTAGTTCCTGCTGACATCAGTCTTTAAAGAGGGATTGAAAGTCTAAAAGTCTAAATTTGGGTTGGATTTGTTGTCGCTTTGAAAGCAATACAAGAGTAATACAGAGTAATTTTCATCCTGTATTTTGAATTTTATGGCATGAAATTAAGTCTTAACATTTTTTTAAAGCCTTTCCAGTATTTTGGAACTTCTACTTTTGGAAAACAGTGTTCTTCATTGGAATTTCTCTTAGACTCTGTGCATTTATGTCTTTTAAATATTGTTACAAAAAGTTATTTTCAGTTTTTATCTTACTCTTATTTTGTAGTTCTGTTAGAGAATATTCTTGGGTGCTTACGGTACTTTTCAAACATCAAAAGGCAAATGAGAGAAACGTTTTGAAAAATTTTTGAAACACGTCTTGAGTGACTTAGAGTCCTTCCTAAGCAGGGTTTGGGTCGCAAAATCACTTTCGCTATTATGCCAATTTTCACAAAACATACAGAAAAGTCAAGTCACAAGGAAGATGTACAAAGTGATTTGCCAGGGTCACACCAGAATTTTGTGTAAAACTAAAGAAGGAACAGAGTACAAATGTTTGGGATCTATTTGGTCTGCATTTCAGTGTGGAACTTTCCTGCTATGGATATTATCCAATTACTATGAAAGTATATATCCATCGTTATGGTCTGAAAGATTAATATAAGAAATTATTTTTAAAAAAAAGTAAAAATGTTTTCAGCCTTTAAAAAAATCTGCGTTAAGCATTCAAAAACAAAACTAAGCTCAGACAATAGTGTAACAGTATGTGCACTTCTTTACTGCTTCTTTCTTATTAGTACACTAGTTCCCTTTTAATACTTTGGAAGAAGCAGGTAGGTAAGCCTAGATTCCCGTGTAGGAACACTATAATCTGTCTTTAGGGGCTGAATTAAGGAGCAAAACATGAAAAATCAAAGCAGTGACCATCCAAATGCCGCTTGATGATAGGGTTTGAGGGCATATGGATTTATTAGTGGCATACCCGTGAAGTGAAAAACTGAATTTGGTGTTAACCTTAGACTTTAACCTTATGACTTTTGTAGCTTTTGACTTGTGTACCTTGTTTTTCTCATAATTCCTTCTTCTTCATCTTGAACAGGAATACAGGCTCTCGATTTGCAGCAAATTATGCTATGCAATAGGAGGTGCCCCAAACCAAGTGGCAGGGAGTGCGGCTGCTTTCTTCCTACAGATCTACCTGCTAGATATAGCCCATGTAAGTAGCGCAAGAAACCTTTACAGACTGTAGACTTACCTCAACTCTGATGTTGTCAACAATGTCCTTGGAATGATAAAAGGTGAATTAGCTAATAAAGCTTTTAAACTGTGTTGTTGTGACTGCCTCTAGCTGTTCAACATCCTGAAAACTGCATAAACTTGTCTGGAATTTTTTTTTCTTTTTCAACTAGTTTCCTTTCTGTCTTGAAGTGGCCATTGTTTGCTTTTGCTTTGGGATCATTATTAGAGCTTTAGGCACTGTAGAGCTCACATGCTTGCAGACACAAGAAAAAGCAGTTCTCTGCTTCAAGACTCTGTTCCCAACTTGACGGTTGGACTTGATGATCTCGGAGGTCCTTTCCAACCTTAGTGATTCTATGATTTTATGACTCAGAGAGTGTGAGATATGAGACGTCTGGAACATTAACAGCACTATGTTGAATTGTAAAGTTTTGTTCCTTTGGTTTAGTTAAAAATCACTGCAGTTGCATCCAGTAGTCAACATTTTCACATAAATTTTATTTGGGTTGTCTAGGATAAAGCTGAGTTATCCTTCCTGAAGTTTCTTTGCTTCCAATCTGTGGCTTTCTGGTGCGGAAGCAGACCTGGGAAAACAAAGCAGTAGGAGTCATCCCATTCATCTGACTTTCAGCTGCTCCAGCTAGATTTCAGGAGAGCAGAGAAACAAAGAAAATAAATCCATAAGCATTTTTTACTGTTTTGGATTGTCTTGTATATCTGTGTGGTAACTAGTTGGGACAGATAAAGTATTACAGGACAGAAAAAAGAATTTTAGGGAGATGAGGCCAAATTTCAGGGATTGTGAGAACAGCTACAGCTGAAACTACATGAGTGACTTTCAGCACTGATGATTTTTTATTTTCTCAAAAGAATAGGAGGTTCTGGATCAGATGTTGTTATTAATTTGCTCTTTAAGTTGTAGAAAGACAGGATATCATCACTTGGGGAGTGGAGGTGTCCAAAAGATTGGGTTTATGGTTTTCCTCTAAAAGTCTGATACCAGAAGCTGAGGTGTGACTTACTTGATAAAAATGGCAGTACAGTAAGACCAGGATGTAAAACAGATCTTGAGTGCCTTGTGGAGATCCAAGTCACAAGATCTATAAAAAGGGGCCACTTTTGGACAGCAGTGTCAAAGATGGCATGTGGATGGTTTGGAGTCTGAGGAGTTGGAGGTGAACAGGTAACTTGGAGATGCAGCAGGGAGATGGATGCAGCTCTGACTAAAGCTGTTTCGCGCTTACATCAGGGATGGCAATACAAGCCATTAGAGATGATGAAGCATGAACTCAATGAGAAAGACACTAATGCAATTTTCCCAGGGTGCTTATAAATAGGGCAATTTCCTCACTCTCTGCTTATCACAGAAATTGAAAACTCTTGAAGCTAGAGACTGTTCATTTCTTTATGTGTTTGTGTACAGTGTCCAGAACGCTGGGGTCCCATTCTTGCATCTTTGGGCCCTACCTAAATAAATGACATAATTATAATTATTTTGTTACCAAGCTCCTACTGAAACCCAATAATTTTGCTTAATGTTTGTAACTATACGCTTACTACTTCATTAAAGGTCTTAATTATTTGTTCCTTGATAGTTTAGTTTGTTCTCTGAAGTAATCCTGCAGGGACAGGAATTATTTCAAGGCCTGATAAACAGCTCTGAAACCCTGTGGGGTTTTCCACACATTTTCAGGGGAGAGCATGGAATTTTATAGGCACTACCTGGATTTGATTCTTGCCCACTTAGAGGGCAGAACTGTTTTAGCTCTTTGAGAGATTGTGAAACTCACTAGGTGTAATCTTTCATGCACAATCAGAAGACTTTCTAAGGAAATTACATTTGTCTTCACTTTCTGTAGCTTACAGTTTTTTCCATTTGAATTCCATGTTCCACCTAAATTACCTGTATAAACTACAGACATAAATGTAACTCCAGGCCACAAAGGATCCTTGAGTGAAACTGCTAGAAAACCCCAGAACCTCAGATCATAGGATCCTGGTCTTTATTCCTTTTGAGATGGGCGAATTTAGCACGTTTTATCGTGTATTTTATTAATACTGAGAAGTTTCTGGCATTGGTGCTGATAGGCACCATCTAGATTTAGGGGATAAGAAAATGCAGCCAAGGAATGTATAAGCCCATACTGATGATGAAGACAGGGTGAGTACACCAACTCCACTCCTAACATAAGAGAGATTTTAATTTTCCTCAAGGCTTTCTTCCACCTTTTTTTTTTAATCTGATATTTTTTTAATCTGTCTATTCAAGTTACCTGAACAAAATACCAATGTGAAATCCACCCAATTCAAAGTTTTCTGTCCCTGTCCCCCCTCATAACTGCAGTATTTCAACCCTTGTATCTTTCTGACTGCTATTTTGATCTTGTTTCTGCTGACCTGTCTCTTCAGAAGCAGTAGTGATTTCTGAGCAGTTCCAGTGCAGCATCCATGGCAAGTCTGCCTCGGGGCTGGTGGGCTACTTGCCACCCTGACTATGGGAGGACACAAGTCAGCAAAGGTGGATGAAGTGAATGTCAGCAAACTGCTGTGGGACACAGCCCAATGCTCATCCCAGCCTTGTCTACAGTGCAGCAATAGGATGCTTGGAGAGCCACTGGCATCACCTGCTGGAGACTACCATTCCAAATCCTTCCCTGTTCGTAAGCTTTCTAAGATGGAGCGTGTGTCTTGGAGCTAGCAGTGTCAGGAAGATTGGCTGCCCCTGCAATTTCGCCTAATTTGGGCTTAAATTTAACAGATGTGATGACAAAAGTGCATAGCATCTGCCTTTAACAAAGGTTACCCAGGACATTCAGAGATTATTGCCTCCTTCTTTCAACTCTGAGGGAATCCCTAGAGCAAATTCTGTGGGCAGGGGACCTGCAACAGCTGAAATCTGTGTGATCATAGATCCATAAAATCACAGAATATCCTGAGTTGGAAGGGACCCATACAGATCATCAAGTGCAACTCCTGGCTCCACACAGGACCAGCCCAATCAGAGCAGATGACTGAAAGCATTGTCCAGACGCTGCTTGAACTCGGCCAAGCTCGGTGCTGTGACCACTGCCCTGGGGAGCCTGTTCCAGGGCCCCACCACCCTCTCAGTGAAGAACCTTTTCCTGATCTCCAACCTAACCCTCCCCTGTCGCAGCTCCATGCCGTTCCCTCGGGTTCTATCGCTGGGCATCAGAGGGAGGAGATCAGGGCCTGTCCCTTTGCTCCCCCTCCTGAGGAAGCTGTAGGCTGCCATGAGGTCTGCCCTCAGTCTCCTCTTCTCCAGGCTGAACAAACCCAGGGACTTCAGCCTCTCCTCACACACCTTCCCCTCTAGACCCTTTGCCACCTTTGTTGCCCTCCTCTGGACACTCTCCAACAGTTTTATGTCCTTTTTATACTGTGGTACCCAAAACTGCACCCAGTACTCCTGGTAAGGCCACACCAGCACAGGGCAGAGTGGGACAATCCCGTCCCTGGACTGGCTGGCAATGCCGTGCTTGATGCCCCCCAGGACCTGGTTGGCTTTCGTGGCAGCCTGGGCACACTGTTGGCTCCTGTTCAACTTGCTGTTGACCAAGACCCCCGAGGCCCTTTCAGCACGGCTGCTCTCCAGTGCCGCATTGCCCAGTCTGTCTGTACAGCCAGGGTTGTCCCTTCCCAGGTGCAGAATTCCCAGGTGACGCTGCCTAGGAGGCAATAAGCTCTGCAGAAAACCGCAGGATACTACCTCAAGCTTGGTGGTGTTCCAGCTGCATCTGCCAGGCTTCCTGCTATGTTGGAGCACTGATAGCATGGAGAAGCAGGTAGATGAAGCAGGTTTGTCTGCTGTTGCTGTTTAAGCTGCATAGGCTCTTTCAGCAGTCTCTCAATAACTGAGGTACATTTATGTCTGTACAGATGTCAACGACTTTTTTCAGGCCTATAGTTTCAGTGGTGTGAACTGAGCACTTTTTTAACCATTGTGTGATACGAAGTCCTAAGCTCTCTACAGATACATGTGAAAAATAACTATGTTGCCTTGGATAAACTGTATTTCTATACAGGCACTTAAGTATGGTCCTCCTGGATGAACTTCAAAGGTTTTTCTACTTGGTCATTTTATTCTTCTGTAAGCTATGAACATTTTTCAAGTGAGATTTGTTGGACATGTGCTGGCAACTTTGATTTGAAGAGATATGCCTCACGCAGTTCGGTTGTCACAGTTCAGTTCTGAGTGGATAAAGTCTGCTATGCTACCTCTTCCACAGCCACGTGCCATCAGTGGGCAGCCTTCATCATCTCAGGAGATGAAAAAATGTGAATGCATGTGAACAGCTCCCTCTACTTTTTTGTTGATTAGGTCAAGATAAAGATATGGGGAAATGGGGCTGTGTGGGGAACAAAGTGAGTGGATAAGTACTTAGGGACATGGTTTAGTGGGTAATAGGTGGTGGGGGGACGATTGGACTAGATGATCCTTGAGGTCTCTTCCAACCTTAATGATTCTATGATTCTATGATTCTATAATTACAGAGGGACTCTGTCAGGTTTTATGACTAAAACAAGGAGTTCAGTCTACTATTTGGCTATCTGACTCATTTTCCTAGTTCTAAACACAGACATATACTCTCCTCCCTTGCACTTTCCCCCTCTAACCCCTTCTTGCATGATGCCTGTCTCAATGTCTCATTTGTTTAATCAGGGTAACCAACAGTAATTTCTACAACAGTTCGATTACAAAACATGTCTGCTGCTGTCATTATTCTTTAAAACACTGAGGTTTTTTTTCTGGAAAGTTGCTTTATTCTGTTTCATTGTGTCGTGAAACAATGGCTCTTTTTTACAGTATTGTGTCTGTACTTTCAGATTACTCCATTTCACGCCTCTTTGGTGCTGTTCATTGGCAAAGCCTCAGGTGCAGTTACTGATCCTGTTGCTGGCTTTTTTATTATCAAAAGTAGATGGACAAAAATTGGCCGTCTCATGCCTTGGTAAGTAGAAATGTGTACCTGTATTTACATATGCCTTTCAGTACCTAAAGAGTCCTACAGGAAAGTTGGAGAGGGACTGTTTCCAAGAGCACGGAGTAACAGGACAAGGGGTAACAGCATTAAGCTGAAGGAGGGGAGATTTAGATTCCATATAAGAAAAAAATTCTTCACTATGAGAATGGTGAGGCACTGGAACAGGTTGCCCGGAGAAGTTGTGGAGGCCCCATCCCTGGCAGTGTTCAAGGCCAGGCTGGATGGGGCTTTGGGCAACCTGGTCTAGTGTAGGGTGTCCCTGCCCATGGCAGGGGGGTTGGAGCCAGATGATCTTTGAGGTTGCTTCCAACCCAAACCATTCGATGATTCTCCTTAATTTTTATATACATATATATATGAATATTTCTGTGTGTTGTGATTATACAGTCATCTCATTGAATTAGACTAGTTTTTCTGTGCCTGTTTCCCAGACAACAGTGGTTGTATTCATTCTACATATGCAAAATAAAAAAGAAAAACTGTCATGTCATCTATTTCACTTTAACTTGTTCACCCATGAAAACATAGAAGAGATTTTCTACCACTGGAATCACAAGCAAGTAGAGCCAGGACCCTGTGTTGTTAACAAAACTGGAAGCTCAGATCTAAAACTCTCTTGAATCACGGTTGAATTTTCATCTTTTTCTAGATTCCATTACTTTGACTTCAGTCCTCCACAAAGCTGGAACTTGTTTCTACGTGTGTCCTACCGTGCCTTCACTTCTCACATCAGCCTTCCAGGAGCTCTGTTAACTTTAATTCTCTAGGTCTTTCAGTTCAGTAAAGGATGTGTGCATACATGTGGAACAGATGTGACACCATGGCATTGAAGGACTCAGCAACCAGCACCTCCCTGACATTCTGTTACATTCTTCCTTACAGCAGTCATTCAGGTCCTGCTTCTCTTACCATCATGTAATCAAAATACCTAATTAAAAAAATCACCATGGCTTTTATAATGGAATGAGATGCTGTAAGATTTTGATCGCCATTTCTAATGGGACAGAGTGATGTTTCACTGTGACATACTTATCCCTTGCAGGCACTCTAGCTAGTACACTTGTACATGTGCAGTCCGTGTGCTGTAAGGAGAGGTTGGAAGAATGAATGTCACTCATGTAGGAACGAGATTGACAAGTGTGAAGCAAGAAAATCGGAAAGGAGTGGTCCATGTTAGAGCAACTCAAGCTCGTCTATGCCATAGGACATTAATTTGTTGGGTTTTTTACATTTTGGAAGTCAAAGGAAGACTGAGTAGTTTATGAAATAGGGAGTCTTTCATCACTGCTCTATCATCTCATGCATTTTAAGGATGTATTGTAAGATATTTTGAATTGATTTAACAACCAAATGTGATTCACAACAAAAATCTATGAGTAAATGTGGTATCCTGAGCAAAGAAATTGAATTTTCGTGGAAAATAAGCCCAGTTTTTTAGCTGGTGGTTTTCTTGCTGTCATGTGATTTTAGGGCTACAGAAACTTGCCCATGGGCAGCTTATATCTGACAAAAACTAGAAGGCAAGTAAATGTTAGAAGACGGCTGAGATCAGCTGCTCTTGGCCCCTGCAGGAACAGGGCCCTCAGATCAAAGTTAAGCTTTTTGTTAGGAGCCCCATGGGAAAAGAGGAGCTTGCTGCTGTCTCTCTTTTCAGGATTTGGTGTGTGCCAGGTAAATGGAGTGCTTTTTGATGAGCACTGAATTAACCAAGTAACAAAGTTATTGAAAAAGAAAATAATGAGATATTCATACAAATGCCATTAGTTGTGTTCTGATACCTTTTTTTTTCCCAGTTCTCTTAAAATACTGTAAATACATGTGTTTAGTGTTAAATGGATGTTAGGATAACTCCCATTCTAGCACAAGCATGAACTTATCAGCTCTTTGCACTGTAAACCAAGTACTATACGACTTCTAGTTCTTCCAGGAAAAGTGCTTATCTAACCCGGCCTTTAATATGCGTTCATCAAATAGCTGCTTTCTTTCCAGAAGGATTTTGTCTGGTTTTTTTTGGTAATGGTAGTTTTTTTTTTCATGGGAATTGTGTTCCTACACTTTGGAGGTCAGACTGTATTTATACAGAGCAAAAAATGGGTCTTCCATTAGCTTAAAAATACTTTAGTGTTTTGGAATTATTCTGACTTCTTAAGTACCTAGAGTGAAGCAATGTAATTGTTTCAGTCAGAAAAAGCTTGTCGGCAAAGCAAGAACTTTAGTAAAGAAGGTGAACTTTTACTGTACTCAAGACAATAAGAACACATCAATCACTGTTGATCTCTTTTATGTAACATGTTTAAAAGGCATAAGCAGCCATCGACTTGAAATACACAAACCTGGTCAAATATTTTGTCAAAGGAGGTTAAGAGTAGAAAATCAGATATTCAGCAAATCCAGCAAGGCTCTGAAAACTCACTGACATTAATGAGCCAAAGAAAATGTAGGAAGAGGAAGGCAGGAGGGTTATTGCTGAAAAGTTGCACAAAAAATTAGCTGTGACAATATTTTACTCTGTTGACTCTGTCTGGGCACCAGTCTGGAAGAGCTCATGTTTTTGAAGAGGAAGGTAGATTCCCTGAGATGTGTTAGAACTTCAGCCTTAGTTGTGTTTTCCATTGCTGATCAGCTGTGTATGAACTGTGGCCTGGGGACTGGAGGGACAGAGAATGCCAGAACCTGGCACTTTCCTTGTAAACGTTCAGCTCCCGGTGATGCTGTCCATACCAAAGAGCAGTGTGGGAAAGCCATTGTTTTACTGAACTATTTACCCACATTACCCTTTTGTATTCCACGTTTTCAGTTCACCATTGCAAAATAATCAGCTGACCTCCAAAGTCAGTAGTGCTGTTGTGAAGGGATTAATCTGTTTTCTCTTTTACGTGTTTGGATATTTTTTTGTTGAGGTCTTGGTCATCTAATTATATTGTTTAATGTCTGATTGACAAGAATACGGGAGAGCCCTGATGGTGCTGCAGCTCAGACTTTTTGGAAATAATAGCATCAAGCCACTGCTTCCATATCATGGAGTTTGACAAGTGTTTGCCTGAAATAAAATTTGGATTAATGTAATTAGTTCAATGGCAATGGCAATGTCTGGAATTTAAGTTTCTGTGGTTCTTTTTTTTTAAGCAACCTTCCTCTGCACAAGATGATCCTTTTGTTTAAAGTGATTGGGAGTCTTGCTGTTGTGTTAAATGGAGCAAGTTTTCACATACCCAACCAGATACAGAATGTAGGAACTTTTGCAGTGGGCTGTCCATTATCTTTTATGCTGTTTTCAGCATTTTTAAATGTATCAATGTATTTGCACTTGCTTGAGGTAGCAATGAAGAGGCTAAGTTGAGAGGAAAACTGAAGGCATTCAAATTGGAAGAGGGAATCTTTGGTAATGCGTAGGCTCATGTAAAAAATGCTGAAGTATGTGAAGACGTGTGACAATAGAGCTTAATTTTCAGTGTCTCTATTAGAAGAGTGGTTTGAAACATGCGCTAAGGAACAACAGTATAGGTAGGCTGTTACAGTGCACATGCAAGGAAATTGTGTCTGTTCTGAGTGGGATATTAACTGAAGTGTAGCGCTCTTCCTTCAGATTTGCCGGTTTTTCCCATTTTATGGAAGTATTTGTATATATTTTTTTATTAATCTGGGCATTTAGCGCACATTAACATGTAATACATAAAATCATGGCATTATTGTAGTTAGAAAAACTGCACGTGAAATAAATGACATTATATTGATTATTAGCAGAATGTGCTTTGCCTTGAGATTGCTGACATGTTTATCTTCTTTGCAGGATGCTGGCATGTACACCCTTCACAGTAGTATCCTATTTTTTTATGTGGTACCTGCCTCCTTTTGTATCGGGAAGAGTTGCATGGTACCTTATTTTCTACTGCCTTTTCCAAGCACTGACCACAGTAAGTAGATTGCAGGTCGTGGTGTTCTCAGCAGTAACTTGCTTGTTTTCTATCTATTTTAATGCATTCAGATTTACTAAACTGAGATTTTCCAGAACTTTACATTTTATTTCAACTTCTAGTGAGCTTAAGGTATAGGTAGATGTCCTTTTATCAAACTCTCTGCTGGTTGATGGGTTCTGCCAATGCTTTCTCTTGCAAATGATCTGCTAATTTGGATTACCTCCAGTCACTTTCATTGGCAGTGCCCTAGATAATCAATTCATTTTTGTATAAATCCACAGACATTCAGATTCCTAATTCCAGCTAGACATCTAACTTCTCATAACTTCTATTTTCAGGAGCAGATTAGGAGACCAAGTAGGTTTATGGCTCTAGTTCTGGGTGTTTTGACTCAAGCTAGAAAGCAGTGGAAAGTCAAGGTACCAGAGCTGAAATAGCACCAATAGTAGTTGTCATGGTGTTTATGCCTGGATAGCAGAGTTTGAGCACATGAATTTTTTAATACAGCCCAGAACTTGCAGAATTTATGCAGAAACCATCATTTCAGTGGATCCCAAAGAACTTCTCTGACACATTCCACACCATACATGTAGGCATTGCATCACCCCATTTTGCTCTGTAGCCAATATCAAGGTGAAACAAGGTCCCATGCAAAGCAGTATCGCACAGCAGATTAGAACTGGAAGTGAGAGCTGCGTTGCAGTGTGGCAAGGTGTATCCTGGCTGATTGAATTTCACTGGATCACATTTTGAAAAAGTGGTTCCCAGACATTTAAAATGTTTGCATTTCTTGTTTGACTTTGGGTTTTCTCCTGTTTATGGATCTGTTGGACCTGGGAATTCTGTATTCCTGTGTTAAGCTGGAATGTTTCCCTAGGTCTTTTGTTTCCTCTGGAAAAAGGTGGTCTGGAAGACACTCATAATGGCTTAAAATAATTTTCTTCCCTCTCTCTTTCAAAGGAAAAACACATGTTTTCCATGGCAGAGCTCTGAAAATGTATACATTTGTCATGTTTTGTGGAGGAGAACAGAAATGCATTTTGTATGAATAGAGTAGGATGTGAATTGTGAGACTTAGTTTGCCTGGCTGCAGATCTCTGTAATGATGGAAACACCACAGAGAACTTGATTATTCAAGCAGGTTCATGTCCCACTTCCACTTCACAGTAGCCTGAGAGTTTGCCCTATATGTTTTTCCAAGACGGTAGAAGTTATTTTTTTTTTAGTTCAACACTATGAGGATGAGGTCCCACTCACATCATGACCACCCAAAAGGTTAAGCTTTTAATGTTTGACAGTTATTTTCAACTGCCAGAGATAAGGTCTCTCCTGCAGTAAAAGGGGGGCTTATTTACCCAGTATTGCAGTAAATATTACCAGTGCATTGTTTCCAAGTTTTCACACCAAGGTATCGATGGCATGCTAGACACAGTGTTGTAAAAACAAACAAGCAACACTCCTCATCTACCTTTTTGCCAGTGCATGGACATAGCAATTGGGTGTTTCTACCTAGTCTTAACTCGAATTAAGGGCTGTGTGGCAAAACGGTGCTGAAGATAAAGTAGTTCTCACAATTATCTCCTGGAATTATGTAGTGAGACAGATATTTGAAATATTTTGGAGACTTCTACAGTCTTTTGGCTTGAATAAAGTAGGAAATTGTATTGTCTTTATCATGACTTTGCTTCCTGTTAGTTAGCTCAAGCTAGGAGCATGATAGTCTACTACTGCAAAAAAACCTAGATGCTTTATAGCCTAGCCATGAAGTACATTTTTCCAAGGAAGCTGAAGGAGCACAGCATTAAGGTAAAGTGTCTTGGTAATTTACTATTTATTTTTTCTATTATGAAAAATACTTTTTTTCCTCTTATATGCTTTACAAATCAGAAAGACTAGGTCACATTAAACCATTTTCCTGGATATCAGAGGAATACAGCATTTAACCTGACGTTTCCTAAGTGATGTTCTTTCTTTGCATAGTTATTCCAAGTACCATATTCTGCCCTCACCATGTTTCTCAGCACAGACCAGAAGGAGAGAGATTCTGCAACAGCATACCGTGAGTGTGATCTGGGCTTTCTCATGTGGATTAGGGCTGAGCTTTATTTAAAAATCATTCTCTATCTATAGGAAGTTCCTAATGGTTTGTGTCCCTAAACTGAACTTTCATATGAGGTTTTTAATATCTATTAAAAATATTTTGTCTTGTAAATGCTTCGATTTTTCTAGCTAAATAGGACACTAATGTTATATTGTCCCGAATTGTCTGATTAGCTATAAACTCTTCTCAGTTTATTGCTAGCCAGACAAAACAATAAAAATTGCTCTTACTCAAGCCAGGATAGAGAATAATTATTTTGTTTAAAGGTGATTTGTAAGGGAAAAAACAAAGTACTGATCTTTGTTAACATTCAGTTAAAGAAAACCTGAAAGTAATTTGGGGTGTATTCTGTTTTTTGTTTGTTTGTTTGTATTTCCTTATAAATTCAAATCTTCAAGCTGTTTTCTCTGAAAAAAATTTCTAGTGCTCATAGAACCAAGACAGTTAAACCCATCGAAAGAGAAGAGTAATTTTGTATGCATGTTCACATCAACTGAAATCTCTCTTTTTATTTGACCTGTGTTTGTTTAATTCTAACATATACCAGGTAACGTAAGGACAGATCTTGCTGTAATGCAAGTAGCACTCTGGCTGTATTAGTTAAAAGAATGAGGGCTTCCAGACCATGTCTCTGGCTCTTCAACAATCAAAACCACAGGTTTTTGCTTTGAAGCAAACTGATCAGACCAAAAAAGGCGCCATGAAAATCTTTTCAAGATTTCCTGTATAGATCATAGAATGTAAGAACAGTTTCTTCCCTTCCTACTCTCTTCAGCTCTGTTCTCACACCTTCTTTATTTTGTATCTGCTGTCTCTCATGGCCACCAGCAGTAAGCAAGGTAAAGAGAAAGGAGCACTCAAATGTCACATGAAAGACTTTTCTGTGTCTTAATTTGTCCTTCAGTGTTGCTTTAGAATAACTTGTGGGTTTTTTTTTGGTTTTGGGTTTTTTTTTTTGTTGCATCTGTTTTCTCTTCCCAGCAAGAGCCCTTTTCTTTTCCATTAGTCCTTCTAACCCTCCACATACTTGCTTGAGTGTATGTTGAAAAATAGACCATAGAGGCACAACCGAATGGCCAGAAGTGCTAAAAAACTCACATCAGGAATTCTTGGTACAATATCCCCTGAGCAGCCCAATCCCTTTCCGGCCACATGGAGCAGTTGCAATTTGCATTATCATCAACTATCTCAAGAGAAAGTCTGGGCTAGCAGTCATAGGACAGGACTAAACAGTGGGAGATTCCAGTTGTGTTACAATCTTTGGCACAGACTGTATTCTGAGTCATCTGGCCTAATTTCTAACTAAATCCATGTACCTAGTGTTTCCTATTGTCTGGTTTTATGTCTTCAGAGGCTGCCATCCAAATAAATGTGCTTTCCTATCTGCTAGTGCCATGCAAGGCTTCACAGGCATGTGAAATTTGTGCTCGTAAAAGCTGTTGAACTCTATGGCTGAGAGGTGTTATGCATTTATAGTCTCATTTTATTGTTCAGGAAAGGGTTTAACTTTTGAGTGTACAGCTCTTCTCCTAAGCCAAGTTAGGGAGGTGGAATGAACCACAGTTTTGACTTTTCAAATGTCAGTATTTTTGTGTATTTTGAAATTGTGTTTGTTTGGAGCCAAGTTTTCTTGTAATGGTTATGATTATGTGAGAACCTCTTTTTTTTCTTTTTTTTTTTTTTAACAGGGCCTTACTCAAACATTTTTGTCTTGCCTTTCTTTGGGTTACATAGAGAATTCTTCTCGTTGATAGACTCTCTTGGACGCAGTCAGTTGTTCAGGCATTTCGTCAACTGTTTAAAGAAAAACAGCTGTGTAATATGAAGTGTGCTTTTAAAAAAGTTTGGGAGCAGAGGATCCATTACCCTCTACTGGAGACAAGCAGAACTGCTTATTATAAATTTTGTCCTGCTCCTTACTATGAATGCAAGGTAGAAATACCGGATCCAAAAGTTGCTTTAGCATAAATCCTACTTATGTTCTGGGCAAAATATAATCTACTACAAGGTACGATCTGCTTTCTGAAAGATCAGCTTTCTCAGCTAAGGTGGAAAGTAATATAATATAAATTCCGAGCCCACAAGTGCTTAGAAATACGCCTGTTTCTCAGTCCTTGCTACTTCTTCGAAAATAAGGTTTCATCATGATTGTATTTCTGCTGCCTGTAATAGTGCTTCTGAGTTATATTCTGTGCAAGTGCTTGGTAAACTGCAGGCGTAGAGCCCTCAATAAAGGTTATAAATGCGTAGGTGGTTTGGATGAAAGCTGTGACTCAGGTGCATTGCCTTTGCACTGACTAGTCAACAGGAAGCTCTGCAAGGCCCATCTGAGTCTAGTTTGTGTCCAAACACTTCAGATCAGGTTGAGTCTAGGATTCCACCAGCTGTCAGCATTTTTGTGTGTATGGGCTGAACTGTAACATTGCTAGTAAGATTGGATGTGAAGTTTGAGGAAGAAGCTTTTTTTCTTACCTCCCATTGGTTTAAATGAATGTTACGTGAAGCCTCAAATTTTCCATTCGGAAGCATTCTCTGTTTGGGAACATACTAGCAATGGTTTAAATGATCCAAGGCAGAGGGAGCCTCTCTTTCCTCTTCCTTACCTGATCTTCCATACTACACACAGCCCTCATTACTGCACTGTCTAAACACCTTGCAGTCTGTGTGCATTGCCCTCCCCTTAGGTGGAGAACCTCTTATTCCAAGTATACACAAAAAGCCATGTGTCCAACACCTAGGAAGGCTGTTATAGAGCAGGGAACTTGAATAAACCTGAACCTAGGAGCTTTTGAAATGCCTGTCACTTTCCAGGAGATTAGGATTACCACCAGGACACAACCCGCTCTGGATGTGGCCCTTCAATATGCCTCATGGTGCTTCTGAGAAAGGAACGTGGGACTCCTAGGGCCACTGAGAGAGACTAAGTAGGAAAAAAGCCTGATGTTTAGGTCAATGAGAAGAGCATTCCCTCATAAACAGGGAGCCTTGGTCCCTGTTCCTTATTGGTTCACATATTCAACCCTATGGATCTTTATGTAAAATGTCTCTGTAGCTAGGACAGGAATTCACTTTATCTCCATGGAAATGCTGGGTATGGCCATATTGGGTGGAAACAGGAGTGGTAGGCTTCAAATCCCTCAGGGTGAGAAGGATCTAGAACCCAGATTACTCACCACTCGCCCGTGACAGAGCTGTAACAACTAGCCACCTTGTTGACTGATTTTGAGTACATTAAGTATGAGCTGGATGCCCATGTTAGATCTTTGCTTTCCCAAATGGAAACTTTTGTTGGTTTTTTTGGATTAGCCCTTGTTCTGATGGTACTTAGAGTGTTAGTGATCTGAATCCTTCTCTGAGGCTGAGGTAGCTAGTTCTGCCTGACTGTGCTCTTAGGCAGTTAAGAACAGCATCTGCTGTTTCCGAGAGCTTTGCAGCCGTATTATTTCCAACATAACTCCGAGGTAAGTATAATTTTCTTTTACAATTGGAGAACATAGAGGTCTGATCAGATAAGTGGCTTGAAAAATGTTTCACAAGTTACTGTTAAGTTTGAGATGAAAAGTCTGATGTTACAGCTCCTAGTCCTGCTTTGGAAAAACAGCATTCAACATTTAAACTGCAGTTCCGCTCTGGTCCTCGAGATGAAAGGTTTCTATGTTATCCCTTTGTGGCTCTTAATCTCAGCTGTATCTATCATGTAGCTTGTACAAAAGAGGCTTTTCCATGGAGGTTTCTGAAAGCTGATCAGAAAATAGATGACAAAACTCTCTTTCCTTGAAACTGTTCTATTACTGACCTTGCAGTGCTGCTGTTCTTGGTATTGCTTTTTCTGCTTGTTCCCTGTAAAAGAAAATGGTTTGATGATGTTTCTCTTCAATGAGACAAATGAGCAAACTTGCAGAGAGCGGACAAATAAAATTCTTATCCTCAGTGCGCATTTGTGCTTCATTCTCTAGGAATGACCATGGAGGTGCTTGGGACCTTAATTGGAGCTGCACTTCAGGGGCAGATTGTGGCCAGTGCTCACGTCTCTCATCACTGCATTGTGAATCCCCCAGTAAACACAACCGACTCTTGGCATGACACTCCCAGCTTTCCAGACCCCTCAGATCCCTTGTCTCATCACGTAAGTGTCTATGGGAGCACACATGGGGGTTTCTGTAATACTATATCGTATCATCCAGCAGGATGAGCATGAACATGACTTCTTTGAAATGAATAATGCTGGAGCTGAGACAACTGTCTTGTTGCAAACAAGACTTCCCGTCTGTGGTCTTTGCAGCCACTTCTCAGCTGATAGCAGTATTATACTGAGGAGCTTTGCTGAAGATGCCACTGTGAAGTAGCTAGGAGGTATATATCCATCCTTTGTTTTCACTGGGTCTGATTTACAGTTTAAAATAGAAGCTTAGTAAAAAAAGCTTACTTTACCCTGCCAGGAATATTGCATCCAGTTCTGGGGTTCTCAGCACAAGACAGACATGGAGCTGTTAGACTGGGTCCAGAGGAGGGCCACAAAAATGATCAGAGGGTTGGAGTACTTCTCCTGTGAAGGGCAGCTGAAAGAGCTGGATTTGTTCAGCCTGGAGAAGGCTCCAGGTAGACCTTATTGTGGCCTTTCAACATGTAAAGGGGGCTTATGAGAAAGATTGAAAAAAACTTTTTACCAGGATCTGCAGTGACAAGGGGCAACGTTTTTAAAATGATAGAGGGGAGATTTAGATTAGACATTAGGAAGAAATTCTTCACTCTGAGGGTGGTGAGGCCCTGGCACAGGTTGCCCAGAGAAGCTGTGGAGGCCCCATCCCTGGCAGTGTTCAAGGCCAGGTTGGATGGGGCTTTGGGCAACCTGGTCTAGTGTAGCTTGTCCCTGCCCATGGCAGGGGGTTGGAACTAGGTGATCTTTGTGGTCTCTTCTAACTCTAACCATTCTGTGATTCTATTTTATAGCCGATTAAAGCATTTTTGAAGCTGCTTGTTAAGTAACTTCTAGTGTATATTTCAAGAAGACACAGAACATCATCCTGTCTTTCTTGTTAGCTTCTAAGACAATGGCTTGATGAAGAAAAGTACTGTGCTTTTACAGGTCTGTGAATTGTCAAGAAGAGTAACTTGAAAAATTGTGGAGCAAGCTGAATTTCATTGCACAGCAGATTCCCTGTCTGGATCTGCTTTATGCCATAATAATCAACTTCCACTTTCAAAACTCTTAAATGGCTTTCAAGGAAAAAAAGGACATGATCTGGATTTATTTCCTTTCTGTCTAACCACGTGTGCTTTCTTGTCCTTATGAGGTAGGAGGGAGATGGAGAAAGAAGCTTCACAATGAGTTGACTATCAAGTAATATTTTATTTTGAAAAATAACAAAAATATATAGTATAAAGTAGGCAGAGTTTGTAGGTAGAAGTAGTGTCTTTCGTTTTAAACTAGCTACTAACACTAGGAAACAATGCAAAAGCTTTTAGACATACAAACTTTTTTCAGATCTAAAGAAATTGTAGTGTGACTGGAAACTTGTAATTTTTTTTCCAACTGTATGAGTTGATTTATTTAAAGATATTACCTTTCTAATATCACTTCCTATATTACAGGGAGCCATGTGTTCATTTTTTTTGGTGTGGATTTCGTGTTTATTTGTTTTGGTCTTTGTTTTTTTTCCTTCTGCTGTTTTGTGTGTCACCTTCCCAGGTTTGTAGATTAGTATCCCATGGTTGAGAATGGTCTGGATTATGGTGTCCAGCTGTTTTCCATGGATAAGGTTCTGTTCACTCCTTGTTCCTTCCTGCTCTTTTTCCCAAAGGGCCCTCAGGCTTGAGCAGAAGCTATAGTGTGAACGAACTGCTCTGGCAACCCACCTTGTTCCCTGCTACCCTGTTTTGTGTGGATCAGAATTTTTTGCCATTCACATAACTTGGCATCAATTTGGTTGGACAATGGGAGCATGCATGGCCACCAAGCCACATGTGGGGACTGCCTGCATCTCATGACAGGGCACTTTCCTTTTGTTCACACCACACACAACAGAATATGCATCTAACTGCATGATCAACAGGAGATGTTGAACGTTGAATTTTGGTTGTATGACTGATGGACATTGAGTGATAAGTTGAGGCAAGACTAGGGTCTATGAACCTCAAGCACCTCCATCAGTCGAAAAACAAATATTAGAAGAGACTGAATCTTGACTGTTTCCTTAGTGCCACTCAGGAGTGTGGCCCTGACCCCTTTTGTCACAGGGACTAATTCTTAGCTTCTCAAGAGCACAGCTAGTTTAAAAGAAGGCCTGGAGAATGACTGATATTATTTTGTTCATTATTAAAGAAAAGAAATGGAAGAAATTAAAGAAATGGTTATTTCTAAGCTCTCCTGAAGTTGTTGCTGTAAGCTTAGGAGTGGATCTTTCCTAATGGAAACCAAGCATGGATATTGGTATAGGTCATAGATGGGCCAACAAGTTTTGTTAAGGGTCAGGGAATCTTATTCGGCCTACCACAAATATCCTTGATAGTTTAAGATCAATTTACACTGAACTATGACCTGTGAAAGAAAGCATTTAATTCAATTGCTTCAAGGAAATTAAAAAATAAATAGACATGAAATATAAAATTCATAAGAGAGACCTGTTGCTATCCTTTTTTATAGCCCCTTCTCTCCTGGCTAGGCTGCTTTTGAGGCTGAAATTGCCTCGTTTAAGTGAATTCAAGTATCTACAATACTGTAGTTTGTGCAAGCCATAACCAGTGGTATAGAGGTACTCTGTGACTTAATTTATAGCTCTGATAAGAAAAAACCTAATCCTTTACCCCAAGTAGAGTCCTGCATTCCTTTATTTCACCACGTCCCCTTCTGAAATGTAAATACCTTAACAAAAGCTGTTGCCTTGAAGATTATCTATACTTACATGGTTCATCTGATAACCTTTGTAGTTACACTACATGACTTGATATTTTGGAGTATATTCTTGTAATTGCATCTTATTTACCAACTTGCAACATATTATTGATAATTTCAAATTCAATTTTCCTATCAAACAATCATTATGTTATAAAGCGCTACAACCAGCACTTATTTAATATTTGATAACACAGGATAAAATAAATTATTACAGAAAATTAAGGCAAAATAATTTTTTAAAGCTTTATTCAAGAATCAGTGTAATCTGAGTTAGAAACAATAAATGTGATCTAATGTTGTGGGAGGTATCATTGGAGGCTTTGTTCCTCTGGCTAATGAGAAGCAAACATTTCTGAATTTGCTGGAGTGTTTCACTAAGTAACCAGGAAAACAAGCATGCAAGTGACCATATTCTCAAAACATTGACCTGAAAGTGCAATTTCTAAAATTCGCTAGAGCCTGAACGAAGTTTGTATTATTATTATTATTATTATTATTATTACTATTATTTATAAATGCAGTAACTGTAGCAATTATGTTTACGTCAGTACTGAGGCCTTTCCTACCCAGCATGAAGATACAGACTGCAGTCTGTGTAGCTAAATCAACTGGATTTACTAAAAATCAGAATCACTCTATGGATGCCGCGTGTTTTTGATAGATGACCTGGGGGTGCTGATTGATGCTCGCCTGGACATGAGCCGGCAGTGTGCCCAGGTGGCCAAGAAGGCCAACGGCATCCTGGCCTGTATCAGGAATAGTGTAGCCAGCAGGAACAGGGAGGTGATCGTCCCCCTGTACTCAGCCCTGGTGAGGCCGCACCTCGAGTACTGTGTCCAGTTTTGGTCCCCTCACCACAAGAAAGACATCGAGGCCCTGGAGCGTGTCCAGAGAAGGGCAATGAAACTGGTGAAGGGGCTGGAGCACAGGTCTTATGAGGAGCGGCTGAAGGAACTGGGCTTGTTTAGTCTGGAGAAGAGGAGGCTCAGGGCAGACCTTATTGCCCTCTACAACTACCTGAAAGGGAGTTGTGGTGAGCTGGGGGTTGGCCTCTTCTCGCAGATAACTAGTGACAG
>VWZZ01000333.1:520369-549122 GCA_013399095.1 Psophia crepitans
ATTCTATTCTATTCTATTCTATGACTCTGTATGTCCCTAGCTAGTCTCAACATAAGCAAGTTTTTAAAACATTCAGGTTGCCAACACAGTAGCCTTTTTGTTCGCAGCTTCTTTTTTTTTTTTTGCAAGAGATACATACTCATGTGCCCTGGGCTTATCCTAAAGTAAGCATTGTTTAAAATGAACTGCAGAAGTGAACATTTTTCAGAGAGGTAAAAGACAGAGAGTTGGCTCTATGTAGATAGGCATTTCTTCACTTGCAGATGACTCACCAGAAAGAGAATGAAATTTTCATGGTCACGTCATTCTCCTGTCACACTTTCAAATATCTCTTTTTTTCTTTCCAAAGGCAAAAGTTTATATGATTGCAGCAGGGGTCATAGGAGGTGTGTATCTTCTTGGAATTGTCATTCTTTTTCTTGGAGTAAAGGAAAAAGATGGTAAGATGTACTTAAGTATGCGTAGATTTAATAATAATAATTTCACATTCATCTCTGAAAAAGATTGTCATTTTATGTGTTCTGCTCCTCTTAGATCCTTATGCCCTAAATTCAGATGGCGCAATTCCTTTTTGTAAGGGGCTTGGACTCACCATGAAGCATGGTCCATATGTGAAGCTTGCAGCTTCATTTCTTCTCATCTCAACAGCAGTTCAGGTAACTTCAGGCCCTCTTAAGTCTGCACATTGGCCTCACGCCAGTCCCAGCATGGGAGAGTCTGTGGCAGCTAAAACGCAAATAACCTTTGGCTGGTGACTGGAGGTGGTGATCTAGGGGGTGGGGCCTTCCTCTACAAATCGGTAGGGAACCAGAGCCATTTTTTGGTGCCTGGGGTCCTGCGTGGCTGGAGATGGTTCTTCCAAATGAGAAGCAAAACCAAAGCCCTGACCATTTTTTCCCCCTTCTTTTTTTCCTTCTCCTCTTTCCCCCCTCTTTCCCCCCCCCCAAAGGTGAAGAACTAGTCCTAGTGACCCAGATTGGGTCATTATATGTTATCCATCTACAGTCTCCGGTGGTTTCAGTTGCTTAGAGAATGCTTTTTGTCTTCTCTTCTCTTCTCTCTGTTCTCTGCTATAGTGTGTGCTGCTTTAAACCATTGCCCTTTCCTCTGCATAGGTGACTGTTCTTAGATAGTGGCTGAACTGGTTCTTATGGAGTCTTTTGTGATGGAAGGCATTAGGTCAGAGTAAGATGTTCAGAGGCAGGAGGTCTTACGTGTCTCAGAGTTAGATAGAGCTAATTTTCAACTGAGGACCCGCAGTTGAATGTGGCTCTCGCAAAAAGATGCAATACATCCTCCCATGGAGAGAAGCTGTAGAAAAACTTAAAGCCACTCAGAAAGAAACTCTTACTCCCCATAGTCCAGCAGCCTTTTTAAAGCTTGATTTTTTGAGCCGTGTTCAATCTGGTAAATATCTTATTTTAATGTGAACCAGTACATATCAGTTGAAGTTGGCTTAATTTTGAAAAGCAAATAATATTCACATTTTTGTCCACAGACTCTTAGTCACATGAACCATTGATCAAGTGAGTATCAGGACAGAGGGCAAGAATGGGGCATGTGAGCAGTGCTGTGTTCACCAGCAGTCCTGGTGAATTAGTAAGTTCCTTGGAAGAGCTGCTTAAAAGTCTGTTTGCCAAAGAAGAACTGAAGTTTCCTGTTGGCCTGGCTTTGGGCACAGTTAGTAGGCTGTCCTTTACAGCGTCTCTCAGTTCTTGCTGGAAGGCCCAGCAGTGAGAAACAATAGCAGAAGCATTTCTGTTTACATCTGGGAGCTGCAGGCACTGTGAGCAACAGCAGAGGCAGGGAGAAGTTGAAAGGTCCCTTATGGTCCAGATCCATCCAGCATCCATTCTAGCCAGCCAGGATACAGCGCACATCTGGTTGCTGGCAGCCAACTGCAACAGCTGACAACACCCGGACAGGAAAAGCTCTTCTGTCAATCCGTATCAATTTTTTCTATTTGTACAGACTGAAGGGAAGGTGTGAGGGGAGGCAGAAGCTGGATGCTGTGTTCTTCCAGTTCAACCACCATGAGCAACGCTTGCAACTGTTATTCAAGGGAGGGACACTGACTTTGTGGAATTTAGTGAGTGGATTGCTGATGAGGAAAGGAATAGACAGGTAAAAGTGGCCACAATCCCAGAGTCTGATATTCTACATCTAAAATGAAAGCAGTGCAAACTGGGCCACAGGCTAGGGAAGGCTTTGGTGGCAATGGAGAAAAGATATAACTTTTATCCTGATTTGTATACATCCGTTTGGCTGCTTACAATCTATAAGCTCTGTTGTTCCACTTCTGCAGAGCTGCTGGAGCTGGGCCGCTGTTCTGATGTTCAGAACCCCCCTGAGTTCTGCAAAAGCACGGTGGCAGCGGCTTCGTCTATCATTTTAACACAGTGCAGCTAGATCCTCCCATCCAATGAGTCCTTAGATGTGCAAAGATACCTGACTCAAAGCCACACTCCATGGCCAAGGCTGTACACGAAACCAGCGGTTAGTTGCTTTAATATAGGAAGTTGGCATGAGTGTAATTCCAGCTGAAGAGTAACTTGTTTTGGAGTCAGAGATTCTGGTGGAAGATTTATGGCATTGTTATGGAAAAGGAAGGGCAATTTCGTGCAGTAGTCTGCAGCTGTAGCTGTGAAAAGACACAAGGCAATTGCAACATAGGGAATAAAGCCTTTAGGTAGAATCTAAGAATCTAATCATAAGGCAATCCCTGTTTTGGTCATTTTTATGCTATCTTAGGTGCATGGGTTTACCTCCTGCTTGCCCCAATGTTATTGGCATGTTACTCCAGTGACAGCAGGAGAGTTACTCCTTCTTCAAATTGTTGCAAATGAGGGAAGAATGAGACTCCCAAATCCTACATTTAATAAAACAGTCACCACTTATGTTTGGCTAGTATGGAGTGTGATGTCATTTGGTATTTTTAAATTTTCCTTTCTTTTTTGATGGTCACCATATGTCTTCAATTCAACAGCTGGAGCAGAGCAACTTTGTCCTGTTTTGCACTCATGCTGCTGATCTTCGCAATCACTTCCAGTATTTGGTGGTGACCATCTTGGTGAGTTGCACTTCTCTCCCATTTTTTTATTTGATAGCTGGTTCTCACTGGGTTTTGGCACAAAATAATAGAAGACAAGAAGAGTTTTGTATTTAGACGGAGCTATTAACAAGCTACACCATCTTTTGCATTGCCTGTTTGAAATAAAGCTGGTGTTCTGTATTGTCCTTCTAAAAAAAATTAAAGCTTTGGAGCTCTTAGTTAATTCCTTTTTGCTTCTACCTGGAAGTCACTTTCTGCTCCTATAAAAGGTAAAAGCTGCTGCCAGAAAGGAGGTCTGGAATTTTAGCTTCTTCTTCCCTTTCCCCAGTCTGATACGCTGAAACTTAAACAACTTTAGTTTGTGTATTCATACACATGAGCCTTCTGGGCTAGGCAGCTTGCAAGGATAAATATTTAAAATATCCAGAGATGTGAAGATTCCTCTCTGAAGCAGTTGGCAATGTGATAAAAAGATCCTTTTACAGAACCTTTTTTCTTGACATGCAGAGGTAGAATCCTGCTTGCTTAGGTGATACTTATAACTCAGTTACACACTGCTCCTGCATTGCATGATTTACTTTATCATTACAAGTAGCATTAGTTGAAAACTGCCATTTTCATCCTGCTGACCAAAGTCCTTTAAACACAAGTAGAACATTTAATGTTCTGTAATTGCTGGGATGTGCATGTACTACACTTTTGAAATATTTTGTAGAGAATTTGTCTACCATATAGAATACTGAAACAGTCATTTTCAGGGAAACTGTTGCAGAATTTCTGACCCATTTGGCACAGAGACTTTGTGGAACCATATTAGAGGAGCTTCATTTCCATTTCTTTGTCCCAGCCTCTCACCCTTTCTACCCCTTTTTGATTCCTCCTTTCCCGCATTATAAGACAGATTTATTCCAATGATTAAAACCGAAATGTTGGAGATCAAGGGATAACTTTTGGGTATCACAAGGCGCTACAAGAAATGGACACCAAGAAGAGAGACAAGAGACAGTGGAGTTAGTCAGTAAAGAGTGGAATATAACTGTAACAGTGAGACGACGTTTGAATTTCAATTGTAAGACTGTCATTAGAAGCAATACCTCAGTGCAGTGGTACTATGTTGCCTGTGGTTGTTGCTGCTACCAGGTGAGTATTAAAGTATGTGAAACGGTAATGTTGACTGCAAGCGAATATTTGTCTTACAGGTTGCTCCTAAGAATAAAGATGTAGTATGGGATATGCAGTCTAAGTATGTCTTAAGATAAGTGCATCTTGTGTTTCAGCTTTCTTCTTTCTTCCTGTGCAATGGAGTAGAGCTTCATTCACTTACTGTTTGCTAGGTTCAGATGAGGCAAAAGGCATTAGCGTGAAGTATGACTATTGGCAATATGTTTGAACTTCAGTGGCTGTGTAGTGTACAGCTTTAACTGCTGTGGCTTACATAAGGAAAAGGAAATTTTGAGATAATGTCTTCTGTGGAAAACCCTCTCATGGATAGCTCTTGTTTCTAATATATAATAGTGAATACAATTTAAAAAAAATCACTCAAAGGATGATGACAAACAGGAATCTGCAAGTTCATCTTCCTTTCAGACAAAAATGTACTAGGCAAAAAGATGTCTGCAAGTTCTACAGCTGAAGAAGACAGTGGCAGTAAGCATGGTACAGATATGCATTTTGTCACTTGTAGGTATCAGCAGCTGTGAGCGTTCCTTTCTGGCAGAAGTTTCTGCAGCGATTTGGCAAGAAGTGTGCAGCATGTGGGATTTCGGTAAGCAAATCCTTTGAGAAAAATATCTGCTTGTACTCATTTCATTTGACAACTAGAGGCACTTCAGGAGTTCTTTCAAGTGCTTATAACCTCATGCTACATGAAACTTGCTCAGTTTCAGAGATTGTTTTAAATCATTATACTCAATTTCAGACAGATTCCAAGTTTCCAAGAGAAACTTGAAGAGAAATGGATTGATGCTGAAGGGAGGTCGCAGCTCCTTTAAGAATCTGCACAACCTCTGCGTTTCACTGCTCTCAGAAATGGACCCCAGTGAGGTTTTATCAATTAAGATCTCGGTTGCCTCAGGTTGACGAGTTATCTGTTGCACAGGGTTTGTTTTGTCTTTGGATATGTTGCCGAACTGACAGCATCTGTAATTCGGTCACAGAGGATAAAACAGAAATCTGTTACACATCCTTCTCTAGAAACACAGGAAGGCAGGATTGGCCACAGCCCTCTGAAGAGAGATGGACAGTTATTAGTGAAGTAAAGAAATAGGTGACCTACCTGAGAAAAGAAGCCTAGTTTAACTTTGACACAGCTCTGCAAAGCCAGCTCAGCAAGCCTGCCCACGTCTCTGATGGATTATTTTAAGTCCTTCACTTAGTACAGACAGCAGCAATTTTCTGTCATCATCCTTGGTGAGTCACTGTATAAGCCTGTTCCTCCCCATTATCCCCCCGCTTACCTTCAATTACTTATGAAAGAGGAAAGAAGGAAATTGTCTGCCTTGTGCACAACAAAGCGCGAGGACTTGGAGAATCCAGCCTAAAGCTGTATGTCAAAATCTGAACAAAGCTGAAAAGTTTAGGTCTAGTGACAATTGTTGAATATAATTGAATAGCTAATTTTTTTTTCATTAAAATCTCTGTGTTGGAATGACTTCCAAAGAATCACAAGTAACTTTAAAACCCAAGTTCCAAATATGCTGAATTGTTAAAGTGTTTTGAAGTAGGCATCTGGAATCCAAGTCCCATCCTCATTTTCTTTTTACCACTTGAGCAAAGAGAATTGCCAAAAGCAGTATTGGACCGTTGACTGGACCAAGGAATGCAGATTTCCTCCTTGGGAAATCTCTTCCTCTGTCTACTTGGCTACAAAAAATGCTTTCTTCAACTAACTTGGCTCTATAAATTTAGTTTAACATGACTGGAAAGCCTGTCAGCACCTCAGTTTCTCCAAAACCTTACTCAGCTTTCAGGGTGAAAATGTAATTTGAAATTCCATTTCCTGAAAAAAATGTCACACTGCTCCAGACTAATTTTTCCTGTTAAAGTGGTTCTGTGTGGAAAAGAACCCTGAAAGCATATAGAAGGCAGGGTAGGTAGATAGGCAAAAAGAATCTTGGCTTCCTTCCACTGATATTGCTCCCTTTTTACTCACTGCCCCACAAGAGGTGACCAGCAGTGTAAGAACTGAGTAAGTACCTAAACTTCTACAAGGTTAAAGCCTCGACTCCCCGGAAGTACAGGGTCGTACCCACGCAGGATCCTTGATAGCATTCTTCCCATGGTCGGATCGGTGCACAGGCTAGAAATCCTTCCATAGTGCTGTCGGGGAACGGACGGAAGACACGTGATGACTGTAGGA
Organism: Psophia crepitans; assembly: GCA_013399095.1. Classification (NCBI taxonomy): domain Eukaryota; kingdom Metazoa; phylum Chordata; class Aves; order Gruiformes; family Psophiidae; genus Psophia; species Psophia crepitans. The sequence goes on from VWZZ01000333.1 coordinate 526,780, forward strand.
TATCATTTATGACTCAGAGGGCAGCAGCCCTGTGACTCGGGAGCGGGGTGCCAATAGCAGAGTGTTTGCTTTACAAGCAGGAAAGAAGGAGATGCATTAGCTGTTTATTGCTGCAGGAACACTGGCCCCGTGATTGCGCTACGGTTGCGCGAGTGAGACTTTAGGGCGTTGGAGCCTCGGTCCTGTGGGTCGTGCTTCTCTTTCAGTAGAAAATTACAGTTACAATGATTATTACTATCGATCTAGAATTTTGTTTAAGTGCTTTGGTTTCTGAGTGGGTGCCCCATGTGGAGCATAAGGCAGTCATAAAATTGCTTATAGGCAACATAAAATCTTGTATTGCTGGAGTGCTCTCTTGTGGTGAAATAACGATTTTGCCACAATACGGGGCTAATGCAAGGATTATCTGTTTGTGCAGGGAACTTGCAGTCAGGGAAGGTTATTTTCTGCCTCCTTAGGTTAGGAGCAAATGCTTTAGATGGGAAATGCATTTAAAACGTAAACATAATGGATTAGACTCCAGGACTCCCAGAATCACTTATGATACAGAACTGTAAATAGCAGTGCTTAGGGGAATCGCTCTCTGTGAAAGCTCTTCTCATGCCCTCAACTCCCAAGCTGCAAGTATAGAGGATTGAAACACTTAATGTTAAACTAATCCCCCATCATTAAAAAGCCCTGTAGATAAGCCCCTGGTTCTGCATTCTGCATGTGCTCTGCCATGGTTCAGAGGCGTGGGAGATGGAGCATGTGATGGGTCCGGGACAGCTGGGCTGAATGCATTCAATCAGCATGTAAAATAGTGGGGTTTTAATCCTGTAAGCCCATTGCCTCAAGTTGAAGTTGAGGAAATCTGGTGGGTTTAAGTGCTGCCAGAAAACAACTCCTAAGCATCCCAAATTAGTTTGGGTTTGAGGGTAGCCTTAGTGACTCATGCAATGTCATGAGCGTATCTGGCTGTGTGGAGCAGGAGGAAACCACCCTGCTTTCCTGGTTTTAGTTATTGCTGAGTACCTAGATTACTGTAAAGCGGTCACTGGAAATGAAGGTGTAAGCAAACTCTTCTTCATTCAAGATGATCTGTGAAATGGGATATTTACCATTTAAAATGACCATTGAACCCCTGCCCCTCCCCTTGAAACTGTGTTTTAAGGCTTCGTCTCTAATAGTAAATTAAATAGTTCCACTGGCCTAGAATGGAAATTGGTCTTTGGTCATCTCTCTTACTAAATTGGCAGAAAAATCTTAGCACAAGCTGATTAGCAACATCCCAAGAAGTATCAGGGCACAGTTTGGGAAATAGCCCACTTCGGGGCTCTTCACAAAAAAATATTTATATGGCCACACTTCTTCTGGAGACTGAATGTTCAGGAGTGTGAATGTGGCCGGGGGCTCCCAGTTGGCTCTTGGGACCGTTTAATTTACTAGTGCAGTTATAGCTCTAACCCTGCTGACAGAGAAAGCACTAACGTTGCTTGTCCTATTTTTCTCTGATTCTTCTGGATGGGTAAATAGAGATTGGCTCAGGGCTCTTTGGAAATGCCATTTCACCAAAATGCTGAAGCATTAGGACTTGCTGTGCGTGAACTGTTTCATAACACAATCTTGTATTTTGAAGGGAACAATCGATACACCACCGAGCAGTGCATACTGTAAGTTAGACGTACTGTTTTTCTTCTTCCTCAGTGGATGATTCCTTTTGCAGTCATGCTAGTGACCATTCCAAACCTGATCCTGGCTTACTTCGTGGCCTTCGTCTCTGGTCTGAGCATTGCAGCATCTCTTCTGTTGCCATGGTAGGAGAATTTTACTTTTGAGGTGTGGAAGGGGTACATGTCTGCATTACATGTATGTACTACTGCATGGAGTTTGCCTCTGAAAGAGGCAAAATTTGGCAAGAGTTACTTCTTCCAAGAGTCTTTTTCTGCTTTTATAATAGAGGCTATCTGCAATGCTGTGACTTTGGTTGCCCTGTTGTTAACAGATTACGTCCACTGTAACTGTGGCTGCTCTTTGTACATAACAGTATGTAGATGAATCAATAATCTAAGCAGCTATAGAACTTGTGATAACAGTAGATCAGTTGCTTTGGTTTCTAACAGAACTACAGGAATGATGAAATTAGATAAATCAATTAACACTGAGCAATTAAGAACATGACAGAGGAAACGTAAGCCAAGCTATGTATCCCTGCTTGAGCAATCCTCTGTTATAGATCAAATAACACGAGGATATGATTAAAAGAAACTGAGAATACAATGTCCTTTGCTCTTGAGGACCGAAAATATGTGGGGAAAAACATTCTCGAGGATGAGCAGGATGGGATGTTTCTTCTCCAGAGGATATAATTATTATTCAGGTCAGATTGACCAGAAAGCAAGACCATTGCTGAGAGCACTGTTTTGCATTACTCATCTGTACAATGCCCTGAAAACTCCAAGAGATCATGGAAACATTGTTTGAAATAAGCTGTCAGACTACACAAGCTTGCTGCAGAGAAAGAACGAAGTGAGAAGCCCTTTTTTCCAACAGTAAATCATGACATGTATTGGAAACAAAATGTCAATTCTTTCTGATTCACCATTACCAAATTCCATCTCTTTGAAGTACAGAGAGAATAGGCTTCATCGGTTTCTGAAAATTTTGTTAGCTTGTGAAAAGAGTTATTTCAGAGGGGAAATATTCAGAGATTCCGAGTCCCTTGCAATCTTAAGAAATGTGGAGTTTTGCTGCTCTTTTTTTAATATCATAACTTCTGATTGGAATGACAGTCAGTCTAAAGAATTCTGTCACCTCCCAGCAAGTGTTTGATAGTTTTTCAGCTGGTTTTCTACTTTGTAATATGTGGCTGTGCATTTCTTACACGGGCTGTTGCCCTCCTGTCCAGCAGTAGGACTTTTTTAACTGGATTCTTTCATGTGCATTGCTGTATCAATCAGATCTTAAAAAGGGAGGAGGACTATACTCTTTCAGTAAGTTTGGACTTTGAGAAGAGATTTTGGCTTGAGTTTTTCTTTTCTCTTCTTCATCTCTAGGTCAATGCTGCCTGATGTTGTTGATAACTTTCGCCTGCAGAATCCTCATGGAAAAGGACATGAAACCATTTTCTATTCTTCTTATGTTTTCTTCACCAAGATGTCAGCAGGAATTGGCTTAGGAATTTCTGCAGCAGGCCTGGAGTAAGTAACACTGTGTTTCCACTTAGTGGATCTACACTGAAAGCATTCTGAGGTTACTCCACCTTTACCCCATGGAGTTAATTGCCTTTTTGCCCTGAGCCTGAAAGTGCCAGCAGCTCCAGATGGCTGACCACAGAAGTCAGGATTCTTATCATCTAGGCCAGACCACTGAGCACTAAGTCACCTGCCCTAACATGTTTCATTTCAGAAAGACCTGACTGCCCTTTAGATTTTCCTCTTTCCAAATTAGACATGTAAGTTTTAGTGGCTTTTATGAATAAAGAACTAAAGAACTAAAGCTCAGCAAATGAAGGTCCCTCACCTGTTGCATCTGGGTTGGACTATGTATATGAGCTTGTAAGTCTTTACGTGGATTGGAGTGCTTCCAGGGGAGCATAGTGGCCTGTTGAGCATAAAAGGATCCCTGATTCCGGCATGGTTTAAGGAAACTGGACACTGATCCAAGTCAGGAACAGTCTTTCTCACAGCTCTGCCCATCACCTAAACCATGTCAGCTTGGAAGATGCTTTCTGTTCTGCTTCCACTTCTGTCTTGTCTGTTCTGACTAGACAGTCAGGTTGAGAAAGTGGTCAGCCATCTCCTGGCCGCTTTTGTGCCTGACCTGCCAGAAGGGGCCTTTGCCTCCAGCTGCTGGGTTTCAGGATGCATACAGCACACAAACATGCAATGAATGCTTAGAAAGGAACTTGTCTGAAATACTGGGTAGCCCTTGGCTCCAAGTTAGGTTTTGGTAACCCAAAAGTTTAGCTTCAGGGCCTTCAGCCGAGACTGCTAAGTAACAGGCAGTGCTTGGCTGAATATTTTGGGCTTAAGAATTTTAGATGCTTACTGCTACACCCACAAACAAATCCCTGTTCACCAATCAGCCCTTTTCAATTGCATTCCAGTTAGTTCCCAGCAATTTGCCAAGGCAGATGTTTGTAGGAGAACACAGAAGACAGAGTGATGCCAAATGAGCTGTAGCTTTCATAGGTGAATGTTCAGAGAAAAATCAATTCATTCCACAAATTGGGAATGGGAATTTGAGTATATCAGCAGTTGTGGGGCTGCATTGAAGCCCTGAATCAATGAACTGTAAGCATGTACCTAACTCTAAGCACTTGAGTAAATTTGTCTATCTTGAGAAGAGTCCTTAAGTGTGTGTTTAAATTAAATTATTGCTGTTGAAATTGGTCAGATTACTTGCATACTTTTAAAGTGGAGCTTAAATACTTTGCTGAATATTAACAGGAAACACATAACAGATCAATTACTTTCCATGGGATTCCATGCTCCTCTCAGTAGTTAAATGTTACGTAATAATAATGAGAAAATACGGGGGTAATGCAGTTACCTGAAATCAAGCACAAAGATGAGATTTAAAAAAATAGATTTGAAACATGTAATGAGGTGAAGGGAAAAGTGAGGTGTAGGGAAAAAAAAGAGAGAAAAATGTTAGAGTTTGGGGGAAAGGAGTGACCAAAGAAGAGGACCTTCAGGTGAACAACTGCCTTTTAGCTTTGGATATAGGATATACAAACACCACTGTTATTTCCATTTGTTTAGATTTACTGGATACAAGCCAGGGATATGCAGGCAATCCAATGATGTGATCCTCACACTGAAAATCCTCATCGGAGCGGTCCCTGCTGTCCTCATCCTTGTAGGTTTATTTATACTTCTCTTCTACCCAATCACTGAAGAAAGTCGGAAAGAAACAAAGCTTGCGCTTGAAGTTTTAAGGTAGGTTTGAACTGGCAGCCAACAGCAGTAACATCATGGCAGCAGTTTTTAGTTATACTGAGGAAAAATTATTATCTCCCAACATGCACCTCTATATTCCTTACAACAAAACAAAACAACACTCTGTTAGTTGAATTATTAACTGAACGGTACCATTACACTCTCCAGTATCTTGTTTTTGTAGCATATTACTACCTGCTTAGAGGACCATTTATCAGGTATATTGGCTGGCGTACCTTACTTTTTCGCTGGGCTGGCGCACGAAGCACTGTTGTTGTACAGTGTTTCAAGCCAGGAATGAAGAATATTCTGCGCAGATTAAACTTCTGGAGAAAATGTGAATAGTTACAATTTACTTATATAGAGAAACAAATGGGATTCTTGACTGCATTGTTAGTGTTTATGGCATATAAGAAACATCCAAACTATTTAGAGGCGTAGGCAGGAAAGATCGTGGGAGAAAAAGAAAGGACAGTCTATCGCTCTCCCTTCCTCCCCTTTCTTCCCTCTCCAAAGAAAAACTTGCCCAGCTGAAAGTCACTCACCTCTGTCAAACGAAGCCCTGGTATACTGAGGACATACATAAGAACAGTCTGTCCTAGCAGATGGATGGATTATTATCCCAAGTTACTGAAGCAACCCCACCTTGCTGGTGGTTCTCACTGTTTGAGATTGCCAAGCTGCAGCTTGATTAGTTAGCAATAAAAGCCAGAAGTTTGTTCACGCATCACTTGTTCTGCTTTTAACAGAAGGAGCCATCACAGCACAGACAACCTGGATAACCACAAAGAGGCCACCTCAGTCTGAAAGCTCTGAATACAACAAGTTTCCACACACAGTCTCACATCTCATGCACAAACTCTGCGAGAGTCTTCTGGGCCGTTTCTCTGCTCATGTTTTGCCAAAAAGGATCAAGGATGATTCTGACACAGTCAGTAACGAAATCAAGAGAGGACACCATCGTGCAAAATAGATATCTAACTCCATGCACTGTGCTAAAAAGGATATTACAAATGTTCAGGAATGTAAGCTGTTGAAGGTTTGGGGGTTTTTGTTGGTTTTCAGTGATTAATAGAGAGCTGTGATGTCATTGCAGCAGGAGATTCTATGGACTTGTTGGTCAAGGGAAAAAAGTGTAAAAGTGATGCACAACCCAAGGTTTAACTGATGTGATGTATTTCACCCTTAGAGGCTGGGGTGGATTTTGAACATAATCTCTACCTATAAATTGCACACTGTTGTGTTTGGAAAGCACTTGGGAACCCTGACGTGCACTATGTAAAGTTAGGATTGATTTTGTTTTGAAACGAAGCAAATCACTGATGCAGACACGTTTTGAGGATTTTCTCACAGAGTGTTTTTCTGAAAGAGATTTTGCTGCAATTTAATTTCATAAGTTTTATAAGAAACAGACCCTTCCATTTCCCATTACTGGAGTTCCTGGCTCCTGACACCTGTAAGCTGGTCTCTGTCAGAGAATGAGTACTTAGCATTTTCAAAAACAACATCTTCACTCAAGATACCCAAAAATCAGTAGTTCCTTCCAAGAATTAGATTATGCCATGCAAATTTCTGTCAGTTTTGGCCTTTAAGTAATCATGATGCTCACCAGTTTCTCATGTGATGTCAGCTCTCTGCCTCAGGAAACACCATGCCGTGGCTGTTCATCTCATCTTGCACACAGTGTTTTGTAACAGTGAGGCTGCGCCTGACTTTTAAATGGTGACTTTTTTTCAGTCAGGGATGTCATCATGCTTTAGATACCTCAACTGAAACCTCATTTCTACTACAGATTCACACTGCTGAACACGTTTTGTAGGTGAAAGACACACCTGACCTCAGGCACTTTCTGGAGCGCTCAAGTTCAGACCTGGTCATTCCGGGCTGCTTCTGTAGTCAGTGGAGACGCAGAGACCTCCAGAGGCTGACTCCAAGCTTACGCTGAAATGACTGGACTCTAAATCTGGAGGGGAGAGTGATTAATCCAAGAGCTGAAGGCTTGTTCATCTGGAAGAAATTAGCACAATGCAAGACAAGACAGGAATCCACAGCCCAAGTTTGGAGCCTAAGACTTAATGAACTGTCCTAATTCAGCAAAACACTTAATCATGAGTGAGCTTTCAAGGGTTTTTGAGTGTTTAAGTATTTTGAGTGTGCGTGGGTAAGAGTTAAGTATGTTTAAGGCTTCTATTGAATTGACATCTAAGGCTGGCATTGTTTGGGTTTGTTTGGTTCCGGTTCTTGGACAAATCAAGATTGGTATGCCTGGGGCATATGTGTTTACAACAATAAAAGCCATAAGCCTGTTTACAATTTTGAGTCTGATGGAATTTGAAGTAGCGGATATGCTGCACTTTGAAGTCGGTAAGTTATGTAGCAATATCACATAGCTCCAAAACATCGTACAAAATAATTTGGGGCATTTGATTTATTCTGTAATATTTGTGTGTTTCTGAATAGTCCTCTTTAAAAACAGCCAGCAGTCCCAGAAAAGGCTGTTAATGTTTTTTAATGGGTGATGTTTTCAGCTGCTATAAATCTGTAGGCAGTGGGTCTGTGTCGGTTCACATACACTGAATCCTTAGCCCAGTGACAAAAGGGTTGCAGAAACTGCTGGCTGTGCTCAACTGGAGTAATTTGAGTGTGGCTTAAGATCCTGTTTCTAGATCAGTTGCCTCTAAATTGCACACCACCCAGTCTGAATTCAGTCTCTGGCAAGGTAAACTTGTTGATTGTAAACTGTTTTCCTCTTCTCCAGAGAGACAATGTGACGTTTATCTGACAGAGATGCGCTCAGTCCTCGCTTTGCATGTGACAGCAGTAATGGGAGCTGCCAAAATAGAATAGAAAGCTTCCGTAGCTGAAATGTAGCGGAGCATTTTTATATTTTGAAAATCTCCTTATTTTGTTTGATTATCAGAGTTGTATTTTTGTTAGGAAAATGAATGTATTTTTGTAAGTAAAAAAGAATGGAAGAGTAACTGCAGGGTAAGATTTCTTTTGTAGTTTTCTTTCTTTGGGGCTCAGTGTCGGTGCTGTAAAAGGAACGAACTTTGTGCCGGTTTTAAACGACGCGTATGCCTTACGCACATTCAGAATGTGTGACTGAAAGCAGCAGATACTTACACTGATAGCCATTCAGATTAAACGCTAAGTTAATGTAAACCTCCTGCCTCGCACTGGCTGGCTGTAACTAGGGCCGCGGTCAGTCCCCAGGGCTTCTCGTTCAAGGATACCCAAACACAGTCGTGAGAATACGGGAGATGGGATGAAACCCGCTGAGTGCCTAACGGAAACCACGTGAGTGGTTCCAGCAAACGGATTTGCACAAGCAGAGTAAGAAAAGGAGGATGGAGTTGGGGTAGTCTCCAAAAGGCAAACCATGCTGAAAGGTTAGATGTAGTACTGAAGGACATGGTTTAGTGGTTAATAGGTGGGGGACGGACGGTTGGACTGGATGATCCTTGAGGTCTCTTCCAACCTTAATGATTCTATTCTATTCTATTCTATTCTATTCTGTTCCTTGCCCTTGCGGAAGCATCAGGACACCAGCCCAGATCGCCTGTAGTGGGCTGATTGCTGGTGCAGTCGGTGGCTGAGCTGGTCACTGCTCTTCTCCTCCAGTTTCATCCCCCTTGTAGTTTCTGCCTAAAAAATAACGCCAAAACCTTCCAAGGTTATAGGGCTGTCCTGCGTGTCACTGCCGGCGATCAGCCCCAGCGCAGGTCGTGGCTGACCACGCAGGCAAGCTGCCGTTCCCCGGCAGGCCCTGAAGGAGGGGGTTGCCCTTCACCACCGCCACTGGCCGTGTCTCCTGCTGACCATGTTCTCCCGCCTTGCTGTACCCTGTCTGCCCCTGAGCTTGCTGACCTGCCACGGCTTAGGTGGATTAGGTCGCTTGTGCTGAGTCCCCCACTTTAATAGGTGAAAACCACCTGGGACATCTGTCCCTGGGGAGTTCCTCAAGGCTGGGACCTTCTGTCTCAGGTCACTGGGTGCTCAGGAAGGGCTCTGTAGATTTGAGAACTAATTCCTTAAGTCACTCCTGCATCTTAAACACTGTGAGATTCAGTCCCTGCTGCACCCTCTCATCTCTATTCACCTTCTGCATTCCACATAATGAAGTGGACTATGTTTTAAGGCCAAACCCTGCTTTTTTGTGTTCATAGTTTGTTGCCAAGTGTCACTTATGCATGTCCTTTTCTACTTTCCTTTCTAGGCTGTAGATAGAAAATGCAAAATTGAATCAGTCTTGAGAGGAGGAGTTTCCTCAAGGGAAGCTCAGGACCTTTAAGACCTGGTATTTGTTGTCCAGCCCTTTGAAGATGGAGAAGACAAGTTAGCTCAGCCTCATGCAGTGGGGTATAGCCAGTAGCAGCCTAGTGCACAGTCACATACCTTGTATGAATTTCATATCAGTTACGTAAAACACAGTCTTGAAGTGTTGCAATAGAATCTTTCCCTTCAGAAAAATGTTTTCCTGTAATTTTTAAGATCACAAGTTCCTTGTGCTGCACTGAATGTTTTTGTTCTTTTTTTTTTAACCTCAACTCCCTGCAAGACCATGGCTCAGAGACTTAGCAAGAGTGCTGAGCATTACAGTTACAAAAATGTGTAGATGTTGTAGGCTTCAAGTATGAAATCAGGTCGCTTTCACATCATTAAGCACTAATTCTGCTGCATAAACCAGATGCTACCTCACCAGGAGGCGGCTTCATCCGAAAGACGAAGCAGCAGCATGTGCTCCGTCCCTGAGGCGGCGGCGGAGGGGACTTTTGCTATGTTGGACCTGAGAATTCAGCGTCTCTGAAGACACGACCTGGCACGACACAGAGCCGAACAAACGACAGACGGAGAATGGTGTTAGAGCGGCGGCGCTCTGCAGTAAAGGTGGGTGCCCGGTGCCATTCCGTTTACAGAGCCGCGGTGCTGTCGGATGGTGGGGAAACAGGAATGTTTGCTCTAGAAGTGTGGAAGCCAAAGTTAATTTATTTCCCAATCCATTTCTTGTCCTGAATTACATTAGACAAGACTGTAAGTTTCAGCATTCTGTTCTGATTTCTGCTGCGCTCTGCAGGGATGGCTGAGGAAGAGTTGCTGCGGCCTTGTGGAACTGATGGTCACTGGCTTGGATTCACCTGCTGGAGGTACAACTTGGAGACCCAGCACCAACCTTCTGCCAGCTCGTCTGCACGTGGAATCATCTACGTTCAGCGAAGGATCAGCAGGATTTCCTTCACACCTGAGTACCCTCTGTCATGAACTTTGATTTCTGTTTTACCTAGAGGGTGCTTTCACCTGCCTAGAGCCAACTCAGGCCACCAGCTTGTCATCTTTATGGAACCAGGCTTAACACTGGCTGAGAAGTTTCTGTCCAAATCAGCTGCAGCCCATGACGAAGTATTTCCCTTGTGATTCCAAAACAAACTCATCCTTTGGCCACCTTCAAAGTCATGGAGAAGGGTCTGCACATTTACCACATCCAGCAGCTTCAACAATTCCACCTGTGCCAGCCATGTTGGCTTGAGTGGGTGCATAGACGTACCTGCTGACATCAGTGGGATGAAGGCCAAACTGTTGCCACTTCCAGACTCCTGGCAAAGTCTCAGCTGAGCTGAGCTGGCCAGGCAGAGAATGGGAAACTCCAGAATTCCCAAAGGAATTTATAGGGGTGAAAGAAGAGACATAAGACAAGCAAGCTCCCTAAAAGCACCCTGCAATCCTCTCTAAGGGCTCTGGGATTGACATTGACGACTGAGTGGGAAGATGTTGGATGTGGAGCCCCAAATGCCCCATGCAGAGCGGAGGAGACTCAGAGTATCAGTTAACACTTTCTGGTTCCCAGCCACTGCCACGCTCAGCTTGCCCCTCCCCAAGTCCCCGCCTGAGCCCGTGTTCAGACAAAAGCAGAGCAACAGAAAGGGCACTTGGCACAAGAGACGACCAGATACTGCAGCAAAGGGGGTGCAATTTCAGTGCTGCAGGGTTCCCAGGAACCGGACAGTCAGCAGAAGCAAGGCTATGAAAGCTGAGAAAGACATACCTTAACTATTCTGGCTGTGCAGCCGAAATAATGAGGAGCTTGAGAGAGGGCACAGTGAGAAAACATGCTGTGAGGTCAGCCCTCTCCGTGTCATGGTGTAGAAGGGGAGGTGTTTTGGTCCTGGTGCTGTAACGGGTGCTGATTGCAGGCTGGGTGTCTGCAGGCAGTACCAAGCCAATTAGAACATGTGGGATAGGCCCAGGGTCAGTGAGGAGAACCAGTAGGTGAGTGTAGGGTGTCATACACAAGGACCTCACACACAAGGTACACCAAAGGAGCCAGAGTTCAATCTTTCTTCAGCTCGTGCTGCTGACTCCACCGCATTCTCTCTGGTTGCCAGCAGAAGGTAGTGTACTTGTTGCCTAGAGGGTGAACCTGAATAAAGGAAACTGTAGTCCAGGACTGAGACATAGTGCAGGCCAGGCTGAGTTAATCCAGAAATTAATTGAAACTGGAGAAAATTTTGGAGTAGTCAGTGGCGGCAGCTGGTGAACACTGGTGTGCCTGTGTTTCCTGCCTGGGTGGTTGCTCTGGGTCCATAGAAAGCCAGATCATAGAATCACAGGATGGTTTGGGTTGGAAGGGGCCACAAGGATCATCTAGTTCCAGCCCCTCTGCCATGGGCAGGGACACCCTCCACTAGACCAGGTTGCCCAAAGCCCCATCCAACCTGGCCTTGAACACTGCCAGGGATGGGGCATCCACAGCTTCTCTGGGCACCCTGTTCCAATGCCTGACAACCCTTTTGGCGTTCCTAATATCCAACCTAAACCTCCCCTGGCACAACTTGAGGCCATTCCCTCTTGTTCTATCACTTGTTTCTTGGGAGAAGAGGTTGACCCCCAGCTCACCACAACTTCCTTTCAGGTAGTTGTAGAGGGCAACAAGGTCTCCCCTGAGCCTCCTCTTCTCCAGACTAAACAAGCCCAGTTCCTTCAGCCGCTCCTCATCAGACCTGTGCTCCAGCCCCTTCACCAGTTTCGTTGCCCTTCTCTGGACATGCTCCAGCAGCTCAGTGTCCTTCTTATGATATCATGCTCAGCAATAAAAACTGAGGGAAAGGAGAAAGGGGGAACAGAGTCACAGCTGTGGTGTTTGTCTTCCTAAGTAACTGTTTCCACAGGCTGAAGCCCTGCTTTCCCAGAAGCTGATGGGAAGCAACAACTAAACTCCTACCTTCGCACTTGCACGCCCTGTTTTTGTTTTACCCGTTAAACCACCTGTACCTATTCTTGCTTTTGCCCTTCTGATTCTGTCCCCCATCCTGTGCGGGGAACGAGCGAGCGGCCGGGCTGCAGCTCAGCTGCCGGCTGGGCTCAGCCCACCACAAAAGATGACACATCTGACAGCTGCTTCCCTGAATCCACACAGAGAAGAAAATACTGAGGCATTAACAGCGCACACAGGAGGGGAGAAGGGTCTCACTCCTTATTCCACAACATCACACTTTGTCCCAAACTTCATGTACCTGGACTAGCGCTTACACCCTGAGTAACTCCAGTGCAAAACCGCCTGCGCTTCCGCAGGCCCTCTTCCTAAATAACAACAGCGTAATAATAGCTCAGGCGTTGACAGGAGTGAGGAAATGGGGCACAACGCAGCGTTTTCAAGGATTTCTTTATTAACACAAGGTTTGCTACTATCTAAAAACACCAACATATTAAAGACCGAGACGGAACTTTAGCTCGGGAGCTTGTAAGAACGCGTGCTTCCAGCCACTGATACAGACGCGGTCTACGCTGCAAGAGGCCTATTTAAAAAACACTGCTTGGTATAAAAGAAAAAAGTTAATGTTTCCAAGGATCGAATAAATAATTTACACTGATGTACAATGAAAAAATTATGGAAACACAAGGGAGATTTACGACAGACTGCTGTTCAGAAATCTGCAGTCCTACACAGTGCATTCAAGCCTCCCATCCTAAGAGAGGGATTACAAAAATCACGGTCAAAAGTTACAGTTCACTGCTGGGCTGTTCTGAAGGACTGCTGCTGTCTAAAGCCTGGGAGGAGCAGTCTCGGAGGACCTCCAAAGAGCTCGTGATATCCAGACTTTCAGAAGAAGCGGGCCTGCACCCTTCTGTAGAACTGATGATGTCCAAAGTTTTGGAGGAACGGGCGCTGTAGCCCTTCGCGCTGGCATCCCGTACGACTATCTCCTGCATGGAGGTAAACATTAACGGAACGAAGCCCTCGCTGTCCGCCGTGAGAACAATCCACGACGAACCTGTGAAGACACGTAAACGTCTGAGTTTGCCTGTAATTAGGTATGTATAAGGGATCAAACGGATTTCTTCTAAAATCAGAAGTTAAATGTTTCTGTATGTTTATGGTTTTTCTAGGGAAAAAAACAGCGTGAAGGGATATGGGTTGTATAATGGCCAGTTAATAAATAGGTGACACAGGTTTCTGACCAATTTTGCCACTACAAGACGAGACTGTAATAAATGCGGAAGGAGGAGGGATGAAGTTCTGAGCAGAATTCATAAGCACCCAGGCTTGTTCTTCATTAGGTATTCATAAGCTACTTCACAATGCTTAAGTCGTGCAGATACTGTAGGAAGCAGACATTTATTAAATCACAAATAAATACCAAAAAATCTAGAAACCACCTTCATGATGTAATTTCAACATAACTGATTTCAATAAACGTCTCTGGTCCATTTACTCTTTGACTTCACATCATCATTAGCATTATTTTTACAATTTGAAATTGTTAACTGTATCCAAAACACTGACTCCTACCCACTCATTCAAACGAGAAAATTTTCATACTTCTGTCCGTTAAGTTCATGAAGAAATAAAATGGGGCTCGTGGGGAGGAGGGAGTGGGACGGAACGTTTCCAGCTGCTTGGACAGTCAGGTTACGTAACTTCATGTCACAAAGAAGGTCATGAAAAGATTGTAGCTTAAAAGCCTGAAAACCTTTCATCTTGTGACTTAGCATCTCATTTGGACCAAACTTCAAAGTCAACACACTTCAGGAATTTGAAAATACAATTCCTAATTTGCCCATTTATCTAGTAATATTTGTAAAATTAATAAACCTACTGTAGCACTGGTCGCTTTTAAAAGGTATCTAATAAGGCCAGTCATACATATCCTGGGCAGCCAACTCTGTTCAGTTCATATTTTTAAGCTAAAAATGAGAAATCAAAGCTAACACAGGAGACAGGGACACTTTTCTTGCCAGAAAGAGAAGTGATTCAAATCTTACAGCTCAAAATAAAATTCCAGTTTGAAAAATCAAGAGATCTGCCAAACTGCCTGCTTTTCCCACTGAGTACACCACACATTTCTGGGGTGTGCCACAACGTTATTAAAACGTCACCATGTTTTAATACCGGTGACTGATCCTGCAGTAGGAAAACTACTGAACATAATGTAACAGTAAGAACCTTTCAAAATTGACTCTTTAATGAATTATCCAACTACAATTTTATCTAGGTCTTGGAATACTAAACATATTCCAAAAACTACTTAAAGAAAAATAAAACCTGCACAGCGGTAAGAACAGCAGCCTCAGGTCTGGGGTATTTGCTCAGTAGTCTGCAAGGAGGCAGAGAGCAGACGCGGTAGGCAAGGAGCAGGAATACAGTACCGAGAACATATGTAGTAGTGAGAGCTGATCCCCCAAAGGTATGTTTCCTGCCTTCGCCAGAAGGAAAACACTTGGAACTGACACGTCCACGGGCACACGGGACGTGCACGGGGTAAACAGATGACAGCAGAGAGGAGCGCAGCAATAGGAACGGCAGTTTTCTTCCCAGCAAAAACTGAAGTGAAACGCGCTGCTAAAATTTATAAGGCCACTTTTGTGTTTATAGAAAGCTATAGGATTTCTTACAGGAGACCAGATGCTGGCACTACAGATTAAAATACAGAAAACTATTCCAAAACCAGCAGCCAACTCTAACCTCCTCATTACTCAGATTTCTGTTCAGAATAGCTGAAAACATAAATAAAATACTGGGTGATGGTGATTTTCCACTAGAAGTAGCTGCTTGATACAAGGGAGTAGCAATACATTAGAGGTTACTTCTTTTTTTTAATGTAATGTAAAGATTCCTCTCAGTAAAAGCCTAGAGAAGAATCATGATGTTACAGAACAAATGAGCAAACCTTTACTAATAATCTTTCATTATTTATTCCTCTTTTTTTTTGTTCCAGATGGGATCCTGCCTATTACTGCTGCTCACTGAGAACGTTGCACGTGTTTAAAGCGTTTTACTTACTGGATAATTACAACGTACCGTGTTGCATTTCTACAAGAGAGAGGTTGAATATCTGCTGGACTATGTTTAGACGGAGTTTACCATCACAAAGAATAACAGCTCGTCTTTCATCGGAATCATTTCTGGAAAGCTGCTTCTGTAAATTCAAGAAAGAATCATTAGATTATCGTGATGTAAACAGAGACGTCAAAACGGCATTAATCACAAGAGGATCGCACATATGCCTTCACCGAGACCACTTACAGAAAGCCGAACGCTGCATTCATTCAGACCCGCATGCAAGATTTATACTTTAAACTCTCAGCTCTCAAAGAGGTGATCTGTGAGCGACAGCAGCGAGAAACTGTGCTAATTCAGCGTGTGTCAGGACAGTGGGAGAGGAAATCACACACTGCTGCTGCTGTAGAAACCATGAGCTTCACCCACAGCGCAATCCCGACTCTCATCCTACCACCTGCGAGGGACATTTCCCTGGGAGTCTGTAAAGCAGCAGGTTTTGTGTCCTTCCCCCTCCCTGATCTGCAGCTTCTGAAGAGGTGAGAACTCTTGCCCATGAATGTTTGGGATGAGGAACAGGAGGGCTCATCTGTCTCACCTCTGACCATCGCTACCCTGAGCCTTAAATCCAAAAAGCATCTTCACAGAACATGCCCCACGCAGCAGAGTAAAGCATTATAAAAATCTGCCGAAGATCAGTTGTTACCAAAAATATAAACTCTGTCTCTGCGCAGGATAAAACTCGCATGTGGCTTCCCAGGGACGTCTCGATAGCGTCACTGGGTCACGAGAGAACCGCGATAAAGGCAGTTCTTTTGCAAGGAAGGGATCTGGGAGAGGGGAGCTTGGAGATACACCAAGGCTCTTCGCCCCCTGCACTGATTACTCTGCCCTCTCAGAGTGCTTGTTTGAGACATTCTGGGTTTGCTCAACATTCTGTAAAATACAGCGACTAACTTGGGCAGCAGAGAAACGATCAGGGCTCAGCACGTGAGGTGAGCATCTCTGCTGGCCCGTTAACCATTTCTGAATCAAGCACTCTCTGACTAAAGTAAAACACAGCATTTTCTGTCAGACTTTCCAATGCTGCTTGTACTACAAAAGTCAAATGTTTTTATTGTCATAAATCATCAGTGATCAAAATACGTAGGCAAAGCTGCAGCCTTACTTTGGTTTGCGAAGCACCCCCCAAAGCATGGTTAACCCAGCTCTTGGAACGGCAGGATACGCTGATACGGAACTCAGTCTTAAACTATACGAAGGAGCGCTGAATAAAAGAACAAAAATTTGGGCTACCTCAAATGAAAGGAGGCTTCTAAACAAACACCTCAGATAAAGGAAACACCAGACTTGCTGAGGGAAACTTTCAATTTTCAGAGTAATGCCCCATACATAATTAAGATTTAAGAAAGCCAGAAGAATTAGAGTTATTACAACTATTGAACATTTCCAACAGAAACAGGGGGCAGGGGGGCTGGAACTAGGTGATCTTTGAGGTCCCTTCCAACCCTAATGAGTCTGTGATTCGATGATTCCATGAAAACAGTGAAGAGAGTGAGGAAAAAATATCTAGGACATAAGAGTTCAATGCTACAAAAGTTGAGAATAGTAATTTTTTGCAATAATAAAGCTGAAAAATAAGAGTTTACTGAAAGGAAAATGGCAGTTGAATTACTTCGAATCTTGACTAAGGTTTAATCATCCGACTTCTAGGAGAGACCCAGTAGATTTGTGCTGTGTCTTGATAATCAGGTAACTTACGCTTCCCAGCATGAGATCTGGAAGTACCTCCTTTCAGCCAAGGCAAGTGTCTTTCACATGAAATTTGATTTTAAATCCACTTTTAAGCTGTTAATGAAATTACTCACTGTGGCCCTAAGGGTCTCCTTCCTTCTCAGATGGTGCTCTCAATACTAATTAGCAACATTTCCGTTTCAGAGCCAAAGCACTTTTCTTTTATTGTTTCAGTCTCCATTACTTTAGTTGTCCTCATGGACGAGCAGGAGATTCATACCAACTGCCATACATGGAAATTTTCCCTTGCCTAAATTTCCAAGCAGAAAGCTTCAGAAGTTGCCTAGGAAAAACATTACCTTCCCAGAACTTCATACAGGTCTCAAAGTCTGCAACACGAGTGTCACGCGTGGGTTCTCTGGAGCGCCACCAGCCTCTGTGCAGAAGACAGACCAGCCTGGGCCAGACTCAACGAACAGGGAACTGTATGTTCCTGGATATTTCAATTCTTTCAGCACACTGAAAGCCTGCAGAGTAATGGGACGTGTAATGTTAATCCCACCTACGGGAACAGGACAGAAATCTAATCCTATTGACCATTACGTGAGAATGGTCCTTTTTTCTTTTTCCCCAGAAATGCTCTGGTTTTACCACTGGTACAGTAGGTGTGCAAGAACAAAAGCACCGCTACAGCATCCACCTGAAACGGCAACAATTTAATTTAAACATATATTAGTTTAGTTAAAAAAATTACCTGAAGTATTTCCCTACCTCCCATCAGAGAAAAAACCCAAATATGTGGTTTTAAAAGAACTGTTAAATAGGGACCAAGATGCAACTCCAGGAAGGGAAGAAGGACAACAAAAACGGCCAGGATTATGTAAAAGCCTAAATAAATTTAAACAAGACTCCTATGGGATTCACCTGCATGCAGCAAGATCATTCATACGTACCGAATTTGCACGTACTAAACATTCACAGGATGTCATCCTTCCTGCGCATACTGTGACAGGAGTTTGTGTTTTAAGTCCATACAAAGAACACATATCCCTAAACAGATTTTATCATTAAGGCTTCCAATATTAAGATTACCTGGCAGGTGATGTTAATGAAAGAAGGTTCCTGAGAGGATGGATACACCGGAAGATTTCTCTTCCCAGATTTTAGCAGCTCAGTTAATTCAGAGAGATGATGCTGTAATTCTGTGAAGTTACCAGACAGTTTTTCTACGTTTTTCAAAAAGTAATTTGCCTCCTTTTCACTTAATAGGTTATTCTTGTAAGAATTTGGTATTTTGGAAGCTGCATCTGTCTGCCTGCTTGGAGATGTTGGTCTGTTAGGAAACGCCAGCGATGTGGCAGACAGCGTCACAGTCCGATTAACTGGTTCGGCATCGAGAGACTCAACAGCTGGAGGAAAATTCATGGAAATCTTTTTTTCTTTGAGATCATTCTTGTTCAACAACAAACTTGGTTCACAAACAAGACCCTTAATTTCTTCAATGAGTTTCCTTCTGTTGGTAGGGGACTGAACGGCAGCATGATCTGGTATCAAAAGTCCACAGCTGAGAGGGTGAATATCTGCAGAGAGATCGTGAGGGATATTTGAAAGGTTCAAATTGGAGCTCCCATTAACTGAGGCAGATGTTGAAGGACTCATTTCAAATATTAGTTCTTTAATCATCAATCGGATCATATATTTGTCTGATCTTGAAGAGGGAAGAAATGCAGGGTCGGTGAATTTTTGTCTTCCAACCAGTATCAGTAACAATTTATTGGTCAAGAAGCACAAACCCTTGGGTTTCTCATTTTTCTCTAGCTGAATCTGTTGAATATTGGGTAAGTTGGATGAAGTCAGTGAATAGACTAAAATAGCGTTACAAGTATTGGAGGCAACTGACACAGTTTGAGTTTTGGGGTCAAAAGCCATTATATCAGGCACCAGAATGCCTGGGATGCTAACTTTTTTGGTAGATGTAACCTTTCTTTCAAAAGTCACCAAGATGAGATGTGAAGAATCTTGGCCACTTCCCGTTAGGTAGTCCTTGGGCCTCAGATGAAGAAGAGGACTGGAATCAGCACCCTGCTTGCTAGAAAGTATGTGCGTTAGATCCACAGGAGATGTAACAACAGACAAGGCTTTCTCAGAGTCCAGCAATTTTTTCCCCCCATCCATGGAATACTCTTCCTCACCGCATAAGCTGGACTGAGAGGGGAAGGACTCGGTTTCAACGCTCGCTGGAACTTCAAATGCAACACCAGCATTTAAACCACAGATCTTGTCTAGAGGAAGCTCAGTGGAAACAGCAACTTGGAAATTCAGAGTAGCTTCCACAGCACAGATGTAGCCTCCCACATCAAAGATTGGGCAAAAAGAACAAGCATTGAGTGTTTTCTGAGCGTCGTCCCAAATATAAGAATGAAGGGCGCTGCCTACTCCCACTACCAAGCGATTGCCTTCCTTGGTCCAACAAGCGCAGTGGATGAGACCACTGCCTTTAATATCTGCTTTAATTCTGGAGTTGTTGAGATGAACAGAGTGTAAGACGGAGGCATCCCGCGTAGTTAGCACAGCCAAGATCTCCTTCTTCGGATGCCACACACAGCCTTGGGGGAGCACCGGAAACGGCTCGCTGATGTCGCATATCTGAGAAACTAAGAGCTTATTTCTTTCTGTAGCATTAAGACAGAGCTGCCAAACGGTGATATGCTTTTTATGCTGAACAGCGAGCAGAGCTGGGGCATCAGGGGGACACGGGCCCCAGTAGAGCCCATGGACGTGTTCAAACTGACCAACAACACTCGAGTCACCAAATTTGGGTTCTCCATTATGAAGACGTAAAGAAGTTAGTATCACCTGCTTCCCATCTGTCCAGGCAATTCCATGCACGGGGTGAATTGCTTGGTATAAGGCATTAAGGCCAGTTCTCAAAAGCTTCGCCTTTCCTAGCTCCATGATTTTTCATGTGAGACATCTAAAAAATTAGAATTAGAAGAAAAAAAAAAATTATTGTAGAAGACACCTATACGATCATTTAGCTTATGACCCTGCCAATGCTGGCCTCTCCCTTCCAATGAAGTCAATGTACACATAATGTTCATCTACGCTTAATCTCCAGCCCTAGAATTAATTGTTTATGATGTCACCACAGTGAAATACAATTTTAAGAGGAAGAAACTCTGCTGTTTATACAGCATTAGTCTGCTGCATTTTCATCACAAGACCATAACTTTCATTCTAATTCACAGGTTGCTGCTTCCCAGAATATTTTCGAATGACTTTGGTATTAAAAGTTTTCAAAATAACACCTCTCACCCTCAGCTTCATGGACCATTTGGGATCAGACAAAGTAATCTCTTGGAAGTATAACCAAGCATTAATGCATTATCTGTAACTCTGATCCTGTATTAAGTGGGTGAAGATGAAGCATTTGTATGGTTATTCCAGAAGGCTCTCTAAAAACAGCAAATGCGATTTTGAAGAAAGTTAAGATCAAAACAGGTTTTTCTGAAGAAATACATGAGAAAAGAATTTAAAAGAACTTAGAACACAGGAGGTGGACAGACCCATCTACCTCAGGCATCAGCCATACAATGATAGCACATGAGTGACTCAATCTTCAACAACCTCTGAAGCAGTGATTTTTTTTTTCTTTTCCCAAATGATGTCAGAGTTCACAAACCATCTCACAGCTCACCACTGTTTGTTGGGTAGGAGGGATGAAAGCGGTAGGCAGCTGATTACGCCTGCAGAATAGTATTTACATATACCTGAATATCCATAAGAAAATATATATGCATTTATAAATGCTTTAAAAAAATACCTGCACTAATCCTTGGGACATTTTTGGATATTGCTTTAGGAGTACTTATTTTCATAGTGTCCTGCAAAGTAGAAATTATTTGTTTGTACGTAGGAAATGAAGTCGCAGAAAACCTTAATTTCATTTTTGAAATCTGATTTGCCCGATGCCTCGAGAGAAGCCTTTTCAGCTCCTTCGGCACAGCACAACACCTTCAAGAGGGAGAATGGGAAACTGCCCGCCATCATCGCTCTCCATAGTCTGCAACCAGGTGTCCAGGACACTCAAAAGCCGTAAGCAAGGCACCAAAATTTCAGAAGGGTTCGGGATTTTACACACATTTCTAGTTTTTAAGCTGTGAGCAATCCCTACTCTGTGCACAGAGCCAATTCAAAGGAATTGATGGTCTCCCCACTTAAGGGGAAAGGTATGATTTGGCTCAGCTGCAAAGCCACGGCACGGAAAGAGTTGCAGCTTTAGTAGGAAGCATGAAAAAAAAAAAGTGTTTGAGAAAGTCAAATTGTCAGACTAGAAGGGTTTCTGACAGTGTGCAGGGCCTGGCACTATTCGGTATTTTAATTAACCCTTTATGGATAACGCCTAACTTGGAAGAAGGAAATGGAAAGAGCAGATATCAAAGACTAAAATTAGATAAAGTTGTGATAAACAGGATAACTTCTTCTCAAACTAATAACATGTGTAAAATAATACACTTAGTAAAGAAAAAAAAACCCAGTAACACAAAACATGACACCTCTTCAGCAATAATTGCCTGGGCAGCAGTCTAGCCCCCCCAAAAAAAGGGGATCTGGCTTATAAGGGATCACAAATTGAATATTTCAGTCATTTGAGAATGTTGCCAAATAAGACCATTCTAGAATGTTTTTAAGAGGGATGCCACCCACAGTCAAGGGGAATAATTACCCCACTACCTTAGAGCTAATGGTACTCCACTGGAGTACTGTGCCTAGTTCTGAGTTTGATGGTCCAAGGACGACAGAAACGCTTACAGAGCTCAAGAACCAGCAAACCACGAGACGCGGGTTCACCCAGTTCGGAGCAGGCTGTCAGGGGGCACCTGCAAACACGCAGCGGGCCGCTGAGAGGAGAACACCCACCCCTTGTTCTCCGGGTCCGCTGCGGGCAGCGCGAGATAATAATCAGCTTAGTTTCAACAAAGATTTAGGTCAGCTATTAAGGAAAAATTCTGGCTATAAGTGATAGCTCAGCACTGAAGCAGGTTACCTTGGAGAGGCAGAAGGGCGGGGAGAAGGCTCCTTGTGAATTTTGTGATCTGCGAGAGCCAACTAAGTCAATGTTTGTCGCCCAGAGCTTTAAGTGCGCTGGACCCTGCCCCACGGTAAGGGAGCGCTTGAGACACCTCCCCAGCAACTCCCCCACCACCCGCCTGGGCCTCCTGCGGGCTCCTGCACAACCAGCCTCGGCCCCCCCAGAGCGGCGCCGTTCCCCCTCCAGCGCCCCAAACCACACGCGCTCCGGGCCACACTGGTGGCAGGGAGATGGCAAGGTGCTCCGTGAGGTACGCTAAGCCTCCCGGGCCACACGCACAGGTTCCCCTGACACCAGGGCGGCTTCCCGCCGGCCCCGG
>VWZZ01000333.1:549837-582086 GCA_013399095.1 Psophia crepitans
GTCGGGGTCGGGGTCGGGGCCGGGGCCGGGGCTTTGGATCCCCTTCATCGCTCTCGGGGGTCACGTACCGTGTGACACGTCCGACCCCCACCCCCCTGGCGTGGCCCTTCCGTGTGGCTCTCGGTGAGGCGTGAGGGGGGACCGAAGGAGGGAGGAGACGCCTCAGGGGGGAGTGTTGGTTCCCCCGTGTGGAGCGGCCCGTACCGTGAGGGGAGCCGGGTGCCTCAGCCGGCAGCGGTGGGACCGGCCTGGCCTTGCTGCCAGGGGTCACGCCCTGGGGCCGGAGGGTGGCAGGGTAGATAGCTCCTACCACCCGGCAGGTACGAGCACGAGGGCTGCAAGTTTCAGGAGTTACTTGGGTCCTTCTGCACACGATAAAGATGCGAAATGGATATGTGCCTGCTTTTTGGTTTTTTCCCTACGGTCCAGTTGTTTTTTTTTCCCCTTGGGAGGTCACGTTTAAGTAAAGAAAGCGTATAAATATGATACAGAACTACTGTGTACAACTGCTTTGGTCCTGATTTATTGCATTGGGCATGACATAAGTCTCTGAGGCCTTTTTAAAGTTGATCATACCACAAGACTGTGGCACTTTGTCAGTACTTGGTGCTGCAGAGCAGCCTGATCTGTAAGGTTTTTGAAACCCATGCTTTTGACAGGATGTTGAGACACTGGAAAAGGTGTCCTAAAGGGCTGCTAAAGGTGTGAAAAAATGCTTGAAATGGTTGCAAGGTCAAATACTTCAGTAACTCAACAGAACACTGGGTGGTGACTTGGCTATACTGCACAGGTGCCTTTACAGAGGGAAACAAATCAGAACTAAAAAGTTCTTTAATTTAAGGAAGGTTTTAAAAAAGCCATGGATAAATTGAAATACAGAAGACACAACTGTGAGTTGGGTTGACAAATAAACTGCCAACAGAGCAGATCCTCTACCTCCATCTTCAAGTTAAAACTTTGTGACTTGCAGGGACAAATTATTTAAATGCAGATTTTGCCTCAGTCACAGCCAAATTTCTAAGCTCAATAAATGGATTTTGGATGGAATTCAATGGCCTGTGATGCGCTATAGGTATCTGTGGCTTACAAGGTAAAATTCCATGTCCTGCCTCTATCCCAAAAAGCTCAACATAATTTCACTGGTTTAGACCTGACAGGGCACCTGCACGATGCTGACAGATAGGTTAGTGTGTTGGGGAAGAGGAAGGAGCAAGAACCGATGTGATTAGACTGGAAGAAGTTTGTGGAAGAGAAATTCCTGCCATTCAAATGGAAAGTAGTGAGTTTTCAGCTTTCTTCAGAAGCTTGTTGAGCAACAGGACCTACAGGAAAGCTGGCGAGGGGCTGTTTCTTAGGGAGTGCAGTGACAGGACAAGGGATGATGGGTTTAAACCAGAAGAGGGGGGATTTAGATTGCACATTAGGAAGAAATTCTTTACTGTGAGGGTGGTGAGGCCCTGGCACAGGGTGCCCAGAGAAGCTATGGAGGCCCCATCCCTGGCAGTGTTCAAGGCCAGGTTGGATGGGGCTTTGGGCACCCTGGTCTAGTGTAGGGTGTCCCTGCCCATGGCAGGGGGGTTGGAACTAGATGCCCTTTGAGGTCCCTTCCAACCCAAACCATTCTGTGATTCTATGAAAGGAGAAGCTGCTATGGGATAGAGGCGGGGATGGCTAGAGATGGAGAGCAGGACTTGTTTGAACTGTCGTATTTCTGAAATGAAAGAGCCTTTCTGCCAGCTTCAGGCACTCAGTGCTGTGAGTTGCAGTAAATGAATAGATAAATGACAGATCTGAGATAATTAATAGGTTTCTACGGTTACAATTATAGTTTAGAAAGATAAGCAGTGAACCCAAATGCCAGCTTTTCTGTGTTTCTCCACAAATACACACTCTTGGGTATTATGAGAATTTATCAGAAAATAACAAACACGTTTTTGGTTTTATCTCTCCATTTTCCTTTTTCTGTGTCACTAACAACAGACAGAGTGCAACTGTAGCAAGAACAATCCAAAACGAGCCCAGAATTGAAAAGGAATTCTGAAAAATTTCCTGTAGAAATCTACTCTTATGTTTACTACATATGTTAATATACTCTTAGGGTTAGGGCCTTAGTGTATTACGCCTTCCAGAGAGGAGAGCAGAGATGAGCTCTGCTTGAGAGGTGGCAATGATGATCATTTCATTTGCTCCTGTGTACTTCCCAGAGCTAAAAGGACACCTAGTGCTGTTATAAGAACGGAACAGCACTAAGAATTTCTCTCGCCTGTGTCACACCTACTGGGTTGGTAAGGGTGGGGTTTTTTTTTCCAGTTTCCCAGTTCAGCTCCCTTCCTTCTACAGGACTGTGTGTGCTTGAACACTCAACACTGCGTTACAGCAGGTTGTTGGCATAAAGGGTGCCTGGGCTGTGCTTGGTCCTGTGCATCGCAGAGGGTAAGATGGAGCTTGTGCTTTCAATCTCATTCTCCCCATGGATAACAGACAAGGGTGACCCTCCTAAAGCACTGATGATACACCCTGTGATTTTTTTTTAGATTGATGGTGATGCGGTTTGAAAATGCGGTATTTCAGCAGTGAGGCTGGCTGTGCAGCGCCTGGGAGCCGGCTGCTGAGCTCTTCCCTTGTGTTTATGGCGGCGTTAGCCACCAGAGGGCTTTACTAGCCACGAACAGTTTGCTGGAGGTGAGCTTAATTGCCGAGTATTGTTATATTCCTGTAACCTCACACAGAGTCTTGTAATGATTTCACATTTTTCTCTTTTCATATAAACTTAAATTGACCATCCATATTAATATGCAAAAATAAACATTTAAAATTTGTTTTGTCACCAACTTAAGAATGCCTCAGAAGATATTTTTCACATTAAATGTTTGGTTTTGTTTCCTATGCCTATAATTATACAAGTAAGTATTTTTAAAGACTTTTGTCGTGTAAATTCTCTTATATATATAAATGCTAGTGGAGTTCTACAAATGAGCCGAAGATACCACCAAAACCTGTAGTTATTTGCAAATCTGTAAAATATGTTCAGCTGTATAATATTTTGATTGAAATGGAATTGTCTCAGCCTACCAGAGCGCCAGGATGGTGTGTGGGTAGTTTATTGTTACACCTGGGTGTTTATTTCCATGCCCAACAGTGTGTATCTTATTTGCGTAACCACAGGCAGGGTTTTTTTTTGCAGTGTGGAACAGCACAAATATTGCTGTGGGCTACTTGGCCAGCAGCCACTAGCCATGGCTAGTCACACAGCCATGATGTGCATAGCCACAGTGGTTATTTCTCAGTAGCTGTAATGCAAATAAACATCTCTTGTTTTCTTTCTTTTTCCCCCCCGGACTTTTCAAGCTGTTTACTGCTGATATATATGATGCATCTGTTACTTCAGGGATTTAAATGATGCGGAACCCCTTAGGAGATGTATATAAGGTAGAAAGTGGGGCAATGAAATTATGCAAGGAAAAGTGTTTAAAAAGCTGAAAATACAGAAAGCATTTTCTGTGGTCATGCTCATCTAAAGCACACATTTTATCTTTTAAAAACATGTGCTTAGACTGAGTCAGGCTTATCCTTAAACACTGAGCAGTCTGACAAATCTGTTCTCAGTCCCTGTACTGAGAACAGATTTGCGTTCTCATAATTTAATTTGTTGTATTATTTGGGCATCTGCTTTTCAAATTAGTTTGAAACACACCATTAATAAAAAATAGAACAGTCTGAGAAAGAAGAGTTATGAATACCTGGTAGAGGGAAGAAGATGTGATGGGGAGACATGCTGTGGAGTTATTATGTATGCACTCTGTAGATTTTTTTCTTTGCTCCTACTGAATATGTATAAATTCAAAGAGCATAATGTTATAAGGGAAAAGAATAATTTGAAAATACTTCCTGTTAACTTCATAAGCATCATTTTTTTTAAGAAAAATATATTTAATCCAGGCCATGGATGCTGCTGAATGAGCAAACTGTTCTCATCATTATATTTGTTAATGGAAAAACTTAATGAGGCACTGTCATGTCATTTAGACCCCTAAAACAGGATATGGTAAAGGCTAAGATCAGTAGTTAAAAGGTACAGATGTTTTATGTGCTATTTTAAACATTTAAAATGTTTCTTCTTAATTTTGGGAGGTGATTAGTAATAAAGATGAGCAATTTTGTGGAAAATTACGGAGACCTGAGCCAATATCATGCTGTTACAAGAAGGCAGACATCCCTGTGGGATGTGGGAACAGGATGGTTGTGTGGGAGACAGAAGTATCTTGTCTGTTCTACTTGGCTGACTAAAGCCAGAAGGGGTCACAGTGTTTCCATAGTGCTGGCAAAACTGAGTTTTGTGCTCTGTAGCGCAAGGTCTTGCAGAGGGGGGGTTCCATGTGGCTCCAGGCTTTGAGGAATTGAGAGGATCAGTGGAAATTTTGGGAATTAGGACAGTGAAAGAGCAGGAATTACTGCTTTTCTCTGCAGCAGTAACTACCATGCTTCGTCTCTTAAAGCAGCTACTACTCTCTGTCTTCTGAAGCCTGCCTTAGCAGGTTGGACTTCAGCAGGTCCAACATTTTGCTGGTTGTTGTAAAGACAAAGGGGATGCAGGCTGTTGTCTAAATTAGGTTTCAAACAGCTGATTGTTATCTACATGGGGAAAAAGGCATGGGCAATGTAGAAAAGTCCTACAGGAAAGTTCTCTCACCGCTGCAGTTGGTGAAGCTGTGACAGCCTACTTTTTCTGTATGTTAAAACCTACACCGGTGCTTTTTCTGTGTCTGAAGCAGGCCTTCAGCTAAATTCTCCTAATTCTGCTGCAGTTTAAGAGAGATACTGAGTGCTAGCATAGGACATAGTAACGAGAGGTCCAGGGTGGGTGTCTGTGAGAGAAACCAAAGGAGTGGTATTGCTTAGAGAAAGGGAAACTGAAGGGAGACCTAGTGGACATAACAGTTTTCAAGTATTTAGAAGACAGCTGCAAGAGACAAAGGACATAGTAAAAATCTCTGCTTTGGGGCAGGAAGATGCACCTTCCAGTCCACTAGCATAAAGCTCTGTGTCAAACTAATGAACTCGCACTGCTGTGAAAGTGCTAGGAAGTAAAAATTAGTCTCCTGACTAGTCACACGGTTTGTTATGTACCATAAACAACATGTAAAACCAAAATAACATCATGTATATTAAAAATGAGATAATCTTTTGGGAGTCTTTTAGTTCTAAAATTGATTTGGGTAAAACAATTATGTTCTAAATAAGGATTTTTGATACAACAGTGTTCCTTTGGAATAATTTTTCCAAGGACATTCTTAGGAATACCTCTTCAGAACAAATAATATCTTCTTTTCAATTACACATTCTTGTACCTATCATTAGTCCAGAACCAAGCTAACATACAAATCACATCCTTATAGATATTTAACAACATCATATGGGAGAAATTGCTCAAATCTTAATCTTTCCAGTAGGTGCCTTGAGTTCCCTTTTACTTGTGCCACCATATATAGACACCTTTTCTCCCTCTCTATAAATCTTGCTGTGAGAACCCTTTCTTGTGGCAGTAAATAATTTGGTCCTAGATACTTCCATCTCCTACTGCTGCATTTTCTATTTTCCTTTTATGTAACTAATCTGCAAAAGTAGTACTTTCACCTCTGCTACTTCTTAGGTTAATCTTGCATTTCAGGCACACAGTTATCGTGCAGTTTTCTTTTACGTTATTAACAGGTACAAGTGTTTTGAGATAAGAGTATATCAATGAAGATCAGTGTAGCTGCATTTTGTGTTGATAACAATATCATTGATATCTAAATAAAATGTTAATAAGAAAAGGTAAACACGGAAACGGAGATGACAACTGCATACAAGTTTCAGAAACAAGAATATTTACAAATGGGGTGTGAAATTGTGACTTGTTTGAAGCTCAATGGAAATTTTTACAGTAATTTACAGTGGAGGCAGTGTTTTGACTTACACTTTTCTTTTAACTTATTTGACTCATTTTTAGGTGAACTAAGTTTCTGAGGGAAGGATTACAAGGGAAATAATTAGCACCATACTTACAAATCAAATTGTGAGTAGTTCATTAGTTGTTGCTTATGCTATATGGTAGGTAAAATGTAAAGAAACGCAATCAGCCATATTGTAAAAAGCAGTGAAGTGTTAAAAAGCAATTTATTGATAGTTACAGAGACACAGAATTCACTGATAGATAAAAGGTATGAGATATGATAGCAGTGGGTATGTTAGTAATTCATTGGTGTGACTCAAGGATCATGATGCCTTCTCCACTATGCTGGCATAACTGCGCCGCTGAGCAGTAGGTTGAATTGAGAAACTGGTCCACTTTAAAAGTGTTTTGGTAGGTCTTTTTAGCTGTATAAATTTTTGGGTCCATACATTTCCATCCAGTGACTGCAGGATGAATAAATGGAGGTCCAGTGGAGAATGAGAGGGCCTTTCACCAGTATCACTTTGGAAAACTTCACCTCAGCATCCCACAGCTAAATTTCAATTAGGACACTAGAGCTCTTCTTACATGGCGAAAGTTTATTTTTCGATTGCTGAAATTAGTACATTATTGTGAATTTCGTACTAATTTAAAAAAAAAAAAAGTTTGTGGACTGTGTCTTTCTGTACTACCTCTTATATTTTTGAAATGTATTAAATATGTTTGGTTTGAAGGAAGTGAGTGTTGCCTCTAGAGTGAATTAAAGGTTTGCATTTGTCTGGAGTTCTGGTTCATTTTGTCTGTCGTATTACACTGTGGTGCTTAGACGTACTGCTGTCCTGGCTGGGTACTCCCGTGTCTGTTAAGATACCATGGTGCCTGCTGACAAGTGGGGTGGATCCTTGCCAAAGGACAGAGGTTGTCAAGTACTAATGGTTTTAACTGGCAAGTCTGTGTAACGCTGCAAATGTCACCCTCTGCAGGAAGTCTTTCTGTGCCAGTACTGAGCTTTGGCACCTCATGCCTCCAAACATTTGATCACACCTGGCTGTTCACATGTATGTGTCAAATAATAGTGGAGGAAAGGGAAGCCGAAAGTTCAAGGACAGTATTGGCTTGCTGCAAGCAGAGGCTGAATTGCACTGAGCACTTTGGAAAGTCCTGTGAGAGGTACCCAAATGTCATTAGCTGGTAGACAATGGCAGTTCTCTACTTGTCCATATAGATAATAGCACCAGCAGGGAAGTACTGAATCTCAGCAGAGTTTGCATTTAACATAAAGATTGTGAAATTGCCTCAGTCTGAGGCAGAAAAACAAAGCCATAATATTGACTAATTAACATATATATAAACATTTAAAATTACTATTAATGTATAAACCACTAATACATAAGTTAAATTCCGTTGGGTGGGACAATGGAAAATAAATTCTTGCTTTCATGTCTGAAATCGCATAACCCCTGGGATTTACCTTGCCTGACCTCACATGCTTAAAAGTTAGGTCAGATGAGTCCAGGTCTACAGGACTGAGCTGTTTCATAATTGCAATCTGGTACTGTATGTTGTGGGATTTTTTTAAGAACAAGTTAGATTAAACACCTGTCAGTAGTTACTTAAGAATAATTGGCACTGTCTTGAGTTAGAAAGAAGGACTCTTCAGCTACATATTGAACAGGGAAAATGGTCCAGTGCTTGTGGTTTTCTGTTAAGATAGGAAAACCTGAAACTAAAAAAGGCTAAAAATATGTTCATTATCCAAGCTGAGAAAACACAGATAAAAATGAGAATAGGAGAAAAGGAAGTTAGGCCTGATGATACTATTTATACTATTTCAGAAGTTGAAAATATGTTAAAGAAAATTGATACTTACAATTTTTCACATGAGTAGAGGTAGTACTATTCTGCACTAGTAGTGGGGAAAAGGGAAGGCCTAGCTGAGGGCCATGCAGAGCCTAATTTATACACTTCCTGCAGTAATCTCTCACTTTCTAGCTGTTATGAAGAATATCAAAGTAATATTTAATTGTGCAAAGTCAGCATCATAGATTGGCTAGCAGCTAACTTTGATTTTGTTGCATTTAATTTTTGTATTGTTTTATTATTGTTCTCACGAAATTGTTTTCAAACTCAAAAAAGAAAAAGCCTGTCTGGCAGATAGAACTTCTGTTGTTAGCATGTTCCCAAGGAGTGGGTCAATACGAGAAACCGTGAAGAGTAAAGCAGACTGCTGCATGATTAGCAGCAAAGTTATGGAAAATGTAAGGTAAGTTTTAACTTTACTTTGAAACAGATTGTACTTTTAAATAAAGATATACCAACTCCTAAAATTAGACTAGTATGCATATAAATGTGCCGGATAAAGATGCAGAGTAATTAAAATGGAAATTTAGGCTTTCTGGTATGTTGTTTAGTCCCCACAGGGAACATGTTTTGGAGGCGCTGGTACACCATTTAGTCTTCTGAGAGCCACTGGTATGGCATACTGACTGTAGCCATTCTGCTCTGACTCCTAATTTAACCTCCTAGTCTTCCTAGCTTTCCTCTGTTTTAAACCAGAGGAAACTTCTTTTTACAGAAGACAGAGTCCCCTACTGGGTGGCTCTAGACAGAAACCTAGCATCAGTAGTATTATTCTTCCAGAAGAGCCTGTTCTTTCTGCTGGGGAAATAAGGAGCCTACAAGAGGGGGTTCGCACCTTCATGAAATTTAGGTGATTTGAACAGCTCCCCTTTTCCTAAACTGATTGATTTTGGCCCTATAAAATAGCACTTCCAAAGGACGGTGAATGCTTCTCAGTCTATGCTTTTCTCCTTTTCACAGCCTACTGTCTGCTCAACTCATTTAGTACAAACTCTTTCTATCTTTCCACATGTCTTTATCACTGTTTGTGCAGAAAATTTCTGTACAGCTTGTGCTTAATAGAACAGTCGTCTTATATCTCTCTACTTCACTGATTCTCCATCTGTTCTCCATCCAAACCAAAGCTGAAAATTTATCTTCTGCTTTGCATAAATCTCTTCAGCACTTCTTCCAGTGCTTTTATTACTTTCAATTTTAACTTTACAGCCCTGTGAGAGACACTATATAAGGTAGTTCTGCACTGCACCTCTAAATTATTACCTGAAAACAAATAGTTCTTCTTTCGTTTTCCATTTTAAGTGCATGTATATGATTTAAACACTTACTTTCAAATATATGTACATAGTAGTATGTTCATAAATGGGGAAGCGGCAGTGCTATTCTTTAACATTATACAATTTTTAATAGATATATAGTATATTTTTCCTAAGCCTTCCTATAACATTAAATGTCCAACAAGATGAACTGGGGTCCTCATTTGTTACCAGACTAATTGTGCTGGGTGATGATAGCACCTTCAGGCAGATTAGTTCCTGCTGAGGTTCAATAACCCTTGCATCATACAGCAGGGGAAAAATTGTCACCGAAGTGTAACAAATCCCAAAGTGCATTAAGCATCAAAGAACTACGTTTTTTACTTTAACAGCCAGTTATTCCCTGAAACTAATTGTTTTGTCATCTAAAAACTTTTTTGCCTCTTTTTCTCTCAACCAAACCAAACCAAACCAAACCAAACCAAACCAAACCAAACCAAACCAAACCAGATTTTGATAGCTGTTCAAAGAAGCTCCTTTCACTCTTGATCTTCTCAACATTCCACTTGTTTTATAGAATAGTAAGACATGAAAAATTAAAATGGTAGTGTGACAGACTCACAGTGAAGTGTCTAGTGATAGTTATAAGTTCTGAGGCATCTTTGATGCCTAGACACTTGCTGATCTCTGCTAGTTAATATTTTCACCTCAGAATCCCCCTTTTGGCTGTTGCAACAGCACTAAGGCATGAAGTTGACAAAAGGTGGAATGTGAATATTTCTCTAGCAATGAGGAAATCTTTATGAATAATGTATATAATGAACTCAAAGAAACCGTATGGTACAAACAGAAGTATCTTGGTGTGTTATCAACCTGATAGGCTCAGTCCCATTTTTCCTCAAGTTCATGTGTTTAGAGTACAGGACTGTTCCATTTAACAGATTTTTTTGTGTTTCATTAGCTTCATTTCAAGTGGACCAGACTATGAGACTACCACCCGTAGAAGATAATATTTATCAGAAAAATTCCCTTTTAGTTCTTCCTTTAGTTGACTCTAAATATTTCTCTAAAATATATCCTCCCATCATTCTAGTTAATTATAAATAAGTTTTATTTTACTTGGCCATAGCATAAGCATTGTAAATACCAGATACTGTTGTGAGACACAAGGTTGTTGTTCAAGTGTATTTGCAGGATTAGAAACATCTGCTGCTTTGGAATGTGCTGTGTCATTTACAAATCTGATAATGTCTTCCCTTACCATACTAAGTCTGTGAAGTTCTGTGTTGCTTATTTGATTTCAATGATTTGGGCTGATTTCAGTGAAGGGAAGCACGGGTTAGCATGAATTTTTAAAGCAGTAATAAACAAATACCTTTTTGAACACAATTTTAATGCAAAGTAGCAGGCAATCCAATTAACCAAGTAACTGTAAAGTAATAGATGTGTTTAATAGTTGAAAGGCCAGATCTATCTTGTTTTGGGGCTTTGGCTTGTTGGTTTTTAATGAACTGGAATGCTTTTTGAGACTGCTTAAAAAGATCTTTGCAAACAAGGTAGTACAAATATACCCAGCTACATTCATACCTGTGGTTGTAGGCAGTTTAGAATGATGATTCCTTTGTCTCTGGGAGGATACATGCATGAGAAGGACATTATTTATTTCAGTGAGTTGAAACTGTTTCATTATTTCAGGAATTGAAACTGTTCCTCATGAGATTTCTGGCTGCATCACTGGAACGGTACTAAAGTCAAACTTCCAAGCCCATGAAGTGCTTTCGGTCCGTAGATCTAGCGGCCTTGGTATGGAGGGAGGTATTGTAACTGGATTTTAGCATACCTGTGCCCTTTAAACAGGCTTGCCTTGGCTCCCAGGCAGGGAGAAAAGACTCTCCAGGAGTATTTACGTGGCCCAGGATGCACAGTATGAAAAATAAGTCTTAATAGTAGCTTAAATGAATCTTATCCCTTTTTGCTTCCCTGAAAGTACAGGCTGAAGCAGGCATGCCGTGCCGTGGTTTCCGCTGGGGCCTGCCTGGCAGTACAAAATGCTAGGCCTCACACACGTGGCTACTCATTACAATTTACCCATCTCTGCGTTTAGGGGAAGAAAAGTTGGGGATTTCATTCAGTTCTTCCCTTATGCCTATTTCTGTCACCATAATCATGATAATTTAACTTCCATGAATCTCTCTGCCTCCTTCTGAGATGTATCTGTATTGGCTCTTGTCTCTGAGGGTGAGGTTCATCTGGCTAAATGTAAATGTTTGTATTTACATTAGTCACCCTAGCTTGCTTTTGCAGTCAGTGGAAAGGAACAGGCACTTATTTACTTACTTAGTAGGGATGGTTCACCACAATCAGTTTTAGAAATCTATGTTAGGGCATGAGTAATCTGTTGTAAAAGTGCTTTTCTTTTTTTGACTCATCATACAGGAGTCTAGGTGACAAATTCACTGTAGACTGCAGTTAGCCAAATGAAGTTTACGTTCAATGTCTTTGATCCTGAATTTACCTTGCAAGGCTTTTTCTTTCTCTTCTGCTTGCACGTGTAGATCTACGTGCTGTGTAAGACACTGACAGGAGACAGTGATGCAGCCTTTTTAGTAATTGAACATTTTCATATAAAAATTAAGCATTTCTGAAAATCTTGCAGGTTTCCATGGGATCCAACTGGAACAGCAAAGAAAGCCTGAAGCAGTTTTCCTTTTTTTTCCCTTCCCAGTTTCTCTTAGTGAATATGAATGCTCTTTACTTGTATTTTCTTCAGCTTTTGTGCGGACTGCCCATCCATATTAGCTAGATTTGTTGTTACTGCATAATACTGTTTCTTCAAGAACATCCTGACCATGACTGAAGTAGAGGCTAGTCTCTGCTCCAGTCCCCTGGGAACCATTAATAACAGCAGCCGTAGTAAACTTCACTCTAGGTCTGATCCTTCAGAAGAAATCATGAGGGTCCAGCCAACCCTAGGATTTAGCTACAGTGTAACCATGCCACAGATTTTATAATTAAAATACATTGAGAATAGTGAAGACAGCTTTCTAGTCACTTTTTCTGACACTGCAGAATGTCTCTGTATTGTATTAGAAAAGAAGGTCATTAGAGTGCTTTGTTCAGAAATTATGTCACTCTGCTTGGTGGTCGCATTGAAATGCTTTTTTTGTAGGAGTGACCTCCACAGACTTCTGAACTGTCAGTTCCATCTCTTATGATTATCTCTTGTGTTGCTTTGAATACTAATGGCACAAAGCCGTCCTTGTCTGCAGTGAGCACAATCCAAGAAGAGCCTACAAAAATTAAGCAAAAAAAAAAAAGGAAAAAAAAAGAAAATGAGTGTACTGCTCTGGTTACGTAAAATGTACAAGCACATTTTAAAAAGTCAGCCAGCACGCGAGCAGAGCAGGCTTTCTTTTTGTGCACTAAAGCCTTCTTACACTAATGACATTAAGGTCTGACAATCTGCGCTAAACACACCTTTGTGTAAATGTGGAGGGGGTGCTAAATGAAAGGTCTCAAAAGGTTTCAGGCATTTTGTCCGTTATTTAAATGAAGTTGAAAAACAAGGTGCATCTTTGCTAGTTCTGATAAACTGTAAGTATCTCCATTTTCTGAAAACTCAGCCAGCCTCTCCATGCTGCCTTTTGTTCTAGTGACATTTACTTCTGCTTATCCTTTTTGCTCATCTGCTCTACACAAATGACGAAGAGATCTTAAAAACTGAAAAAGATGGCAAGGAAAATTATTGTGCTGCATTTGGTCTAGAAGAAAGTAGGGTATTTCATCTCCTTTACTGTCAAGCCAAGATTGTTCAGTACTTTTTCAAATTCATATAGCAAATGGAAGTAAGTTACACCTTGAAGATGATTTCCAAAAGACACAATCATTTACAAAAGATTATTTACAAAAGCTGATATAATAAAATTTCTTATCCTTTAATTATTTATTGAATATTCTCATAAAGAAGAGAATGAACAAAATCTGAATGACATTTTTAA
The DNA here is from genome assembly GCA_013399095.1 of Psophia crepitans. NCBI lineage: Eukaryota > Metazoa > Chordata > Aves > Gruiformes > Psophiidae > Psophia > Psophia crepitans. The sequence goes on from VWZZ01000333.1 coordinate 562,881, forward strand.
TCCTTTTTTTTTTCTGGAAAAAAAAAAAGAGGCAAGATTAAAAAACATCCAAACCATTCAGGTTGACTTTCTGTATTGCATGGAAACAGAAAATAAACCTACCCCACCTTTGTTTTTCCTTTACTTTGCAAGCCAGCCTGACAATGAAGGTAAATGTACCATATATATTTTTTTTCTAGTGGTTCATCTGTTTTCTTTTGGAGTGGATATTGCAGTTCTTGCAGAAAACAGTGAATTCTCTGTCTTTTTGTCCAGTTCGACATCTTATGAAAAAGCAAAAAAATCTGTGGCAACTGAAAAGCATTGTGGGAACCTTTGTATCACACATTTTTCTTAGAGCGTATGATCCTGTCATTACTGAGCAGGAGCATTAGCTGGGATCTGAGGTAACGAAAGCCCTGTTATGTTCTGTTGTTGAACTTTTAAATTTGGGGAGGTAAAACTGTGTTTTGAAAAGGAACGTGAAAAAAAGAAGTGTAGAAAATTCAGAACCATGCTTAATTGTTGTCAGTCATTACAAAGCACGGCCCTGGACAAGGCAAATCTCTCCTACTTATACTATTAACAAGGCACTTTTCCAGGCTGCCACACTATTCCATGTGGCCAAGTCACCTGTTACATCATAAGAAGATTGTCATTCCAAACCATGAATCTTTAATCTTCTACTCTTAATACTTTCTTTCTAATTCTGGGCAGACTTCAGATTCTGTAACCAATGGGCCTGAAAGTGGAAATTCCCCTGTCCAAATTGATTGTTACATTGTTGGTCAAATTTATAAAGCATACTCGTTTGTCAGATTCTTGGGATTTGGTATTTTCATCCATTGAAAAGTTTGAAATTCTCTGTGCCGTTGCTAACACTTGCTTTGAAGCATATTCCACAGAAGATTTCAGTCTTAGAAAAACCTTGAGCAGAATGTAGTACCCTTTTGTACTACTAATAATTGTAGCACAATTATTACAGTGATAACCTGCTGAAAAGAAAGACTTCTGTGTGCTGATACCAGAGCAGTATGTGGCAGGCTATATTTAGTCCAGGTAATGGTATTACAGTCCTGGGCTTAAAGTGCAAACGATGAGGCCAAGTTCATTGCTCCTATAACTCCGATGATCTTAGTAGTCTTGCTTTACTATGAATTTGGCCTACAGTTATGAACTTTTTCCCCGCAATCTATTCAAGTTTAAGTGTTTATTCATGGTAAAAAATGCCAGGCTGTCATTGTAATACAAGCACGCTTTTCATACATCCTCTTTAATTATATAGTATTAAAGGATGGGAGTGATATTTTTAAACATGATGTTTAATATTCATGCCTTGTGGCAAAGGAAAGATTTAGGAATATAAACCTGCACTGGTCAGAACTGAATAAAGAGCTACATAACACTTCTGCCCCAAAGCTGATAATTTTGCAGGATTTTGCTCAGTTTTAGAAAGATTCTTGTTTCAGTTGTTCTTTTTGCTGTCAACAGACTCGATTTCAGAAAAGCCAAGGACCACATTGAACAGGAAGAGGGACACGTTAGTTAGGATGATTCTGAGACGTTCTCTTTTTGGTATCTCTGAAATCTAATGCATGAAACTGAGGAGTGGTATTCTGCTAATTAAATATTCAGCTGTTCTGTAGAGCTGAAAATAGGTTTTCTCAGGCCCATTATTTATTATTTTCATACTGAATTCTAAACCTCTTTTTTCACTATGGGCATTGTTTCCAAAATCAAGAGCTGGAAGTACAGGCCAAACCAGGTATCCCCCTTGCCCTGCAGAGCTGCATTGTGTTACTGCAGAAGCCTGCTGGGATATAGCTCAGGCCTCAACAGCAAGTAGAGTTTTTTCATATATGCCTCCACTGCACTGTACAGTTGAAAGAGATTGCTGACAAAAAATATGAATCCCATATATCCTTGTCTTCTGGAACAACTCTCAGAAACCGCTGTAAGCCAGAGCAAAACCAAAATGGCCTAATGCGTCTTGGATAAAGCAGCTCCCCTGATCTGTGTTGTATTTGTAGACCCTTTCCTTCATTCTTGTGGTCTTATCAACAACAAGGAGATAAGCAGAATATGAATGGCAGAATGGTGCATATTTTACACCTCTTCTTCCCACTGTCCTTGGTGCCAGCACCAGTAACATGCCAGGCCTGGTGTCTTTCTCATCAATAAGCCTATTACATAGGATTCTGCTGTGTAACTGTCATTATTTAGAAAACTATAGCTTATATTATTACTTTACTTTTCTTTTTGATTTCACCAACAGTTGAATTCATTTCTCATAAGACTGAGTATACTGATTAAAGCAATGTGTCTCAGCCTGTCAGGGGGTAAGACAAGGGGTAAGACAGAAAGTAATTTATGGATCTCAGTGTGGAAACCATGCAAGGAGATCATAATTACAAACAACTATTGGGTAGCATAAGAACAGAAGTTCTTACTGCCCCCCCATGGCAGGGAGGTTGGAACTAGATGATCTTTGAGGTCCCTTCCAACCCAAACTATTCTGTGATTCTGTGATTTCCTCAGCCTTCCTCTGTAGAGGCGTCTAACATGTTACCCTGGTAATAGGTAGTTCTTCAGTTACTGAGCATTTAAGTGATTTCTAGAGACACTGCTGTATTTCAGACAAAGGAAAACACATACTTTAAAAGAGTTAGCTATCTCAATTTACTACAGCATGGGGTAATTATTCTACCACAACTGCTTCTTTTATGCTAATAATCTCAGGTGAAACCAGATACCAGAAATAAAAAGAACATACCATGTTTCATTTCAATAACAGGTAGATCAAACAGCTGCTGGACTAAATTCAACTGGATCTTGCCATCACAGAGGAGAACATCTTTTGTTTCTTCAGTAACTGCTCCATTTGAAAAACTTTTCTTCAAATGCATGCATGTAAAAGAAAAGATCTTGTTAAAGGCTTAGACATTGTGCCTGAGTTCTTTTAACGATTCCTCTGCTCTTCTTTCAGTTCTTTAGTCATTTTGCTTTTTCTTTGTTTGCTACGATTTATAGATGACACCATCATGCAGTGCAATTCTAACTGCAATCTCTTAGTCCCATGTGAAGAGGAATATGCCTCTTTGCTTTTTGCTTTGTGTGCTTATGCAGCTCAAAACTGCATCAGCCCTGTATATAAAATGTCTTAGGTCATGCATATGTGCCTCCGTTGGGCCTTTCTGCCTGAAGAGTCAATTGAGTGGAAGGGAATATATCATGCCTGGAATAAAGTTGTCCAAGATGCTACCAGAGCAAATGAGTACTCTGTTCAGTCTCAACTGTATGCGTGGGTGGTTTTGATAGTCATTGGTCAGCTATTCCACCCCAGTTCTGGCACAGAGAGAATTGCAGCGAGACCAGACATAGCGACAGTCTCAATCCTGTGACTTTCTTGAGAGAAAGGGAATGTACCGATTCACAGCTCTGGAATTTGCTCTGACATTCACTAAAAGAGCAGACTTGAATAGAAGCATATTCATGCTGCATGAAGTTTAGCTGGCCTTGAGAATCGACACCTTTGTGTTCTGTCATTCTGATTACTGCAAAGTACAAGGACCACAAAATAGTTGAGCTAATATGGTTGTGGAGTGGATATATACTTGCATTTACATTTTCCTATCTGCTATCATTTGAAAGTCATTTTAGCATTAAAAATTTTCCCATGGCTCAATGCCATACAAAATATATGCGAATTGGACATTTTCTTCCAAATAATCTTGCTATACTTTGTCCTGTGTATTTCTTTTTGTTCTGTCCTCTCCATACTTTCCACCCCTGTGCTTCCCATGTGTTATGTTTGGGGTTTTTTTCCCTTTGGCATTCCTTATGTTTGCAATACCCCCTGATTTACCATTTTTATTATTTCAATGAACAGTCTATTTATGCCATATCCTAGACCTTTCTGTTTTGTACATTCAGAAGGGATCCAAGTTCACATTTTAGAATGGGTTGAAAAGATGTCATCTATCCTAACTCCTGTTCCAGTCCTACCCTGTCTGTGTCTGCTTCATATCCTTAAATCTTTCTGCTAGTATGGAACTTACTGTTCAATGGATTCACAACTGCATTTTCTATTTCTGTGCAATCTAACCTTTGACTAAATAAATGTCTCTTTCAATGCTTGTCTTCATTTCTAATGGTGCTGTCTTTTGATTCAGTTGATCTCTCAGTGAACATGTGCTTTTTTTCTGTGTAACAACCTTTCTAAATCAATCACTTTCATTTTTCTGTATATAGTATATATGCTGTCATGCAACCACATTGGATTCTGTAAATCAGAATGTCTACCAACTGTTGCAAAAGTGTTTTTTTCCCCACTCGATCATAAATTAGCCATGCAGATAGTCTGCTGATTGTTATTTATTTATGTATTATGGCAATAGATAATGGTACATTTATGTATTATGATAATGGAGAATGGATAGCAGAGAACGGATTGAGAGCAGCCCTGAGGTGAAGGACTTGGGGGTTGCTGGTGGATGAGAAGCTCAACATGAGCTGGCAGTGTGTGCTGGCAGCCCGGAAAGCCACCCGTGTCCTGGGCTGCATCAAAAGCAGCATGACCAGCAGGTCAAGGGAGGGGATTCTGCCCCTCTACTCTGCTCTTGTGAGACCCCACCTGCAGTACTGCGTCCAGCTCTGGGGCCCCCACTATAAGGACAGACATTGAGCTGCTGGAGTGAGCCCAGAGGAGGCCATGAAGATGATCAGAGGGCTGGAGCACCTCTCCTACGAGGACAGGCTGAGAGTTGGGGTTGTTCAGCTTGGAGAAGAGAAGGCTCTGGGGAGACCTTAGAGCAGCCTTCCAGTACCTAAAGGGGCCTACAGGAAAGCTGGAGAGGGGCTGGTTATAAGGGCATGGAGTGATAGGATGAGGGGTAATGGCTTTAAACTAAAAGAGNAAGATGTAATAACTGTAAAAGTATCTTTCCATTAAAAACATAAACTTTCCAGCTTTCAAAGGTCTTCTCATCTCTTTACCCATTCAAAACAGCCAGAAATTTGTTGCTGTGTAATTAATAGGGAAATACTGAAGGAACACGTCAAAGAAGTATCAATTTCTTAGTCATAGTCCTATAGAAACTTTTTATTACAGCTATAACTATACAACAGAACTTCTTTGTCATTTTTAGATCTCTTCAAATTACATAGTGCTGTATTCTGCTGAACCTAAATACATTTAAAACTCAATGGACTGAATGTTCAGCAGTGAGCATGTGCTTTGCATTTACATTGCAAAGATGTTATTTGCCTGTACAGGTGTTTGTGCAAAGCTTTTCATTGCTGCATACAATGGAACTACTTCATTTTGCCAAATTCAAGTTGAAATAGCAGAGTTTATTCAAACTTTAACAAACTATATAGAAAAAGGTGAACTGCAAATGACTCAGGCAGATTGCCTTGACCCAACTGGTTCATTTTTTTTACGTAGATATTCTTCAACTTAAGAATAATCAGAAAACAATCTAGTTCTGCCTCTGCTGATCTGAAATCAATTGAATGGAAATGTACCCTAAGGATGACTTTGTTGTAGTATGTTTCTTACTTAACCTTGCAAGTTATTATTGGAACAGCCATTAGAAGTGGAAGATTTTTTGTATATACAAAACTACGTGCAGCTACTGTTTATCCTAACCAGTTTTTCAAGTACAGACCTCAAAGTTGAAGTTTCAGAGTTGTCTTCCATTACTTGTGAGCATTCATATTAGGTATTCTCTCTGTCTTTGCCATTTACTTCTGTTTATAATGATAACCTTAATCATCTTTACATTTATTTTTGCTTTCTGGCAAATTCTGTCAGGTCAAGAATCTTCTTCTGTTTTAATCTTCTAATTATTTAGCCTTTTTTTGTTTAATGTTTAGTTTAAGTGATGATAACATGCCTTCTCTTTGAGGAATATGTTCACACACACCATATCATAGATCAACTGATTTAAACCTGTGCCTTCCTGAGAGGCAGGTCCCTTTCTATAGATGACCAACCCATTAGACAGGAAGATTAAGAGATTTACTTAAGGTCATGGAAGTAATTTGTGACAGAGTTAGAAACACAACTAAAATCTCACCTTAGTACTTCTCATTTTCATGCCTTAACCCAAAGACAATTTTCTAATCAAATCTACACTTAATCCACGTCTTCCCAAAATATGTATCTGGTTTTGCTGTGTTGTTATTTATCTCAAATAGAAGCCAGTGGACTTGCAACTCTCAAATTAATATCCCTTAATATTAGTTGTTTGATCCTAAATCAAAGTTTTTTGGTACACTAAGAACATATTAATCACAGAAGAGACTAATGTATTTCACATACATGAGTGGATATTTTCAGATTAAGTTTCTGTAGCAAACTTCTGGTAGTATATCAAGCCCAAGTCTCCCTCAACAAAAATCCAACAGAAAGAAACGATCAATTCAAGAATTGTTTCCCTTTATCCATGTCAGCCTGCCCCTTGATCAGATTTTATAGCCTATAAAGGGTCTTTTGGGCAGCAGCCAGCCCACCACAGCATTGCCAAACTGTCTTTCAAAACTCCTGTTTTGGAATGCAAATACATATGAGACGAAAATCATTTACTAAAGCAAAAAGGGTTCCTGGTTAGATGTTGCGCACCGTACGTCTGCATGATAAACAAACATGTCTTACCACTTTTTTGAACCATACTGAGCAGTCAGCTAGTTCTGCCTCTCAACCTTTTTCACTATTTATCTTGTATTTCCTAATGCAGTGCTTACATTTGCCAGCATGCCCAGCTCATCTTCGTGAACTTAAATTCAAAAACCAATGAGGCAGTGAGGTAAATAAGGATATGCTACCAACCAGCATTGTTTTTACTAACACTGGGTTAGCCATCGACTGCAGTTTGAATGTGTCTTTCTTGTACATGGATGTCTAGAAATGTGAGATGTTTTCCAGCTGAGGCCGCATGGCTGTGTTGCCCAGTATTGCATTCCTTACTGGATGTATCTCGCTGATGTACGCAGACTGCCTTTGTTCTTTTCCTAAGCGTGTCACGTTTTTGATTCATGGTCATCTTGTAGTCACTTAACACATGGAAACTTTAGTCATTCTTGATTGTTTCTAGCTAATGAATATCCAGTTTATAGCAGAAGTTCCTTCTATTAATCCTGGAATATATCACTATGTACTTCATATTAGTTCATTTCAATCCATTTTTTTGTATTCCAGATGCTAAGGTCATCAAATTACAGGTGCAATATCCTGATCCTCTGTCGACTACTTCCTGTCCCACTACTGACTTCATTATTAGCAGATTTTATTAGCATATCTCATCAGATCATTAATGAAACTTTTAGATTAACCTGAAGATCAATTTAGGAAAAAATCCAGTAGTAAATTTCTTCGATTTTCTTTTATATTACTGGAACTATTTACTATCTTCCTGCCAGCTAATTCCTTAACCATCTTATATTTCTTCTATTAATCCCTATTCTCTACTGTTGAATAAATAATTTTCCCTGTGGCATGATTTCAAGTACTGTACTGAATTACAGGTATTTTAAATATTCTTCATATCCTTTGGGTTAATAATCTGTTGTTTTATAAAGGAAAGGTATCCAGTTAGTCAGTCACATAGGTGCTTTGTAAGGTGAATAGTGCTGTAGTTGCCTAGAACTCTGTTTTAATTTTCTTAAACCCTTGATTTCAGCTCTCTGTGTTGTGCTTCAGTGGTAAATTCAGTTTTGATACCTTATTCCCCATTAGTCAGCTTGCCTTTGCCTTGCCCCCACATTCATTGTGTGAGATGAGAAAAAAAAATAAAATTGTAAATTTAAAAAAATGTGCAGGGTCTGGCCAAGACAATGAAAAGAGAGTTACCTGGCTAAGGAAGAGCACTGAAGAGGAATGAGAAATATGGTTTTTGATATTTGAAGTGCTGTGTGTCATTAAGCCTTGTTGCAGCGTTGCCACAGGTAGTACCAATGAGGTTTGGCAGCCTGCGCTGCTCCCCTTTCCTGTCTCGATTTCTACTGTTGCTGTGATTCCTTTTTGATTTTTGGTGGATCCCAATTTTTTTTTTGGTGGAGATCTTAATGTCTTTGCTTGCCTTTATGTGGGACATTCCAACTGCAACACTAATTAACCTGTCAGAGAAGCATAAGCCCATGAAATGTTGATGTTGCAAGAGATGTGAGGTGCTCAGCAGTGCTTAGGTCCCACTATAGTTTGCATTTATAGGGCATGTCAGCATCTGAGGTCATATGATGCTAGGATTTCTCTTCTCTTGGATCCTTGCTAATAGTTCTGCAACTAATGCTTCAGGTATATTGTCATCTAAGATATGTCCTTTGTCCTCATGCTTGTGCTTACATTATCTTTATGTTTCGAGTGTGGGATTGATTTTTTTTTTAACTCAGAGCTTTACTTTCTTTGCAGTACAAAAACTTGGATTCATGTTTGACATTACATATTCCTTTTCCTTTACATCTGTGTATCCAACAAACAAATCATCTGCTCTAATTAAGAGTATTATGCCTCCTCTACAAACCCTGCTTGTCTGCTGTTGATCAGTTTCAGAACATTGTTGTCAGAAGTTGTTCTTAACAAATTCCTCAACCTTTGCTCAAAATGTTATCCATGCATTAATCACACCTTGTCTTGACTACTGCAGGTCTTTATTTTACAGTCATCCTAAATCTTTTCTTCTAAACTTCAGGATGGCTGACTAGTTTCTTACTCCAGGGAGCAGTCACATCACCTTCCTCTTCCATCATTTTCATGACTTTCTTTCTATTACTCAACCCAAGTCAAAATTGCCCTTTGGATTTCAGAAAGGTTCATGGTCTTATTACAGCTGGTGATTGCAGCCTGGTCTTTGCTCATTTTACTGTGCCACCCTTATACCCCCCTTCTTTATCTCTGCTTCAAGTAATTCTGTCAGAAAACCTTTATTGCCATACGTTTGGATCCTTTCTATTCACATCCTGGCTCTGTGTAAAAAAATGTTTATTTTATAGCGGACTGTGGCATTAAAGTTTCCAATAGTAAATCGTATGAAGATGCTATAAAAGTACAAATTGGCTTGCATACAATTATTGGTGCATGCGAAGAAAAGGAAATCATAGTGACTAATTACTGCAAATATATTTATTTCCTGTTTAATTCTGCATATATGTTCTTAGTTTTGACATAATACTGCTTGTGAGCAAAATGTTTTAAGATATTCTTCAGATTAAGATGAATCTTGTTCGTCCTGGAGAGGTTTGCCTAAATGCCATTAATTTCAAATCCAGATTGGCTTTCTTTCCACTGTAATTAGCTTTTGGATGAGGCTAGTTTGAATATTCTGCAGCTGTTTCTTTTCTGGGGGAAAAGGATGAAAAAAAGCATCTTATTGCAAAATGAAACAAAAACAAGTCTGTGACAGATCCTCATATCTTTTTTTCTTTTTTTTTTCTTTTTAAATAATATCCTCTCACTGTGTCTGTCTGTCTGCCCTCCCACACTATCCTATATCACAAGTCTGTATGTGATGAAAGAGCAATAATATTTGCTTTTCAGAGTTGAATGATCAAGTCACCTCTGGTGGCTGAATGCTATTACACAAGTGATAGTGCAGTGACATTTCCAAAGTGTGAGTGATCATGGTTTTGTTTTATGGCTATGGGCTACAGAGAATATAAATTCTGGTAGTACTGCATGGACGTGACTTCAGAGGAGTTATAAGTAGGCTAACAGAATAAACAAAGGTTTTGAAGACTATTTAGTGAGTAGTCATTATGAATTATTAAGTAATGCACATTTTGTTTTATATTATGATTTTCTAAGCAGAACTGGAAAAATACATAAATATGTCAACAATGCTTCTGCACAACAGCGTTCATAATTGCCCATTAATTATGGCTGCATTTTTATCTATCATATTTTAAACTTTCCTTTTATATTTTTACTGCATAAATATGGTTATGCAGTACTTATCATCATTGTATTTTATAGTACAATAGATTTCTCAATCAAGATTGAGCCTCTGCCGTGCTGGGGATTATACAAACACTTAAGAAGACATGCACTTGGCACAAAATGCTGAAAGATAATGGCCACATTATTGACTGGACTGCAGTGTTCCTAAAGCTTAGAATGTTTTCCACAGGCTGATATTTATATCGTGAGGCAATAAAGCTATTTCCTGACTTTTTGCGCTGTGAACACAGAGCCTGGCTGGAACCCACCGCCCAGCTGGTCTCTGAGCTCACAGAGTGCTAATCACCTCCTGAAGGAGGAACAAGGTTCAGATGTCTAAATCCAAACTAATCAAAACAACTATTTTCTGAGAAAATTATTAGCTGCCTATGAAGCAAATATTTCCCTGTCTGTCTGGAGGCCTTTTTCCCATCAGCCTATTTTTCATTATTTTTTGGCATCGTGCTGTGATCCTGTTAGATTTCAGAAGAGGGGCTGAACTACACAAGGTGTTAGTTGAGACTTACACAGAAAAGCTACGTGTCTAGGAAAGACTTAAAGTGCCACTTTTTCTGAGTCATTACAATGCGGTACTAGCAGTGCTTTCTGCTGGCTCAACTGAAACTAACCTGTTCAGATAAATAAGCATCTTCCTTACTAAATGTAGTTAGTCTAGCCATATTTTAGAAGCACTATTTTTTTTTCTTCCAAAGAAAAAAAACCAGGATAATTAATTCTTACTGCTTGTGCAAGCAAGCGTGCACAGTGACTTCGGATCTTAGATTAATGTTACGTGTCACAAACAAAACTTCTCTTTGGAAAGGTTAATCCAATCGAATCCAAGAGATAGGGCTGCTTGCTAAATAAATAAGTTGATTTATGTTAAGAAATCAGAATCAATTTGAACATGCTGGAGAACAGAAGGGCTTGCTTCTTGGCAAATAAAATCCTAAATTATTTAAAATAGACATGTTGCTTTTTTCACCAGAATTTGTATAATGTATTCAAGTTAAATTATTGACTAATTCAGATCGAAAGCTTTGCTTTTATCCACAGTACCTAGCATACTAGAATGTGCTTAAATGCCAAGGAAACAATTGCTAAAAAGTAATGAATATGATTGAATTGAGTCACCATTCCCTTAGTGAGTGTTTAAGGAGGGGTACTTAGATGTCTGTATGAATTTCTTTAAAGTAAAAGGAATTCAGATTTGTTTGGGAAGTACATTCTTCACCATCATCACAACATAATGTATTACTTTGACATAATGCTGCGTATGTTGCGGTAGGTAAGAATGCGTATATAATTGGCATCTGCAACCCGAAAGGGACCCCAGTTTTAGCAGCAATATCACTAGCATCAGCATGACCAAAAATAATATCAGTATAATGTTAACATTACTGCAAATAATATTAAGAATAATAGCCAGAAATAATTACCCAACCTATATTCATTAGTTGAAATTCTTGTTGAAGTCAGTAGGAATTTTGCCAAAACAAGGGTGGGATAGGAACATGATGATTTGAAATTGGTCTATTTATTTAATGAAATGATAATTACATATTGACAGATTATATTTGTCCCCAGAAAATTTGAAGTGATAATGTTTCACAAATTGAATGTGTCCAGCTCTGTGAAGATAAGTGGTGGGAAATGAAAGTAGAAATAAGCCAACTTCATGTCATTCCTGTCTGAATTTTCTATAAATAGAGATTCAGGACTTGGTTGCAGCCTTCATGAGAATCTAGCTATCTTCAAATTTTGGATATGAGCTTGGGTTTGAATTTATTATGTTTCTGGTGGGCTAGTGTACCACCCTACTCACAGGCTCATCTCTAGACTAAACTAACATATAAACCCTCTGTACATTAACAAGTGTTTGGCTCTGTTGTCTTTCTTTGATAGACGCAGACAGAGTCAGCTAGTATCCAAGACAGTTGTGCATAATCGAAGAAGAATGAACAGACAGAAATCTCCCATGTGAAATATCCTCTAAGTTACCCACATCATCCTGAGTTATTGTTTCAATGACAAATTATAATACCATTTTAGATTAAGCTTGATGCTAAACTCAGGTTACATTTCTCATGGGTTGATAAGAAATAGACTGCATCCTCTTGACTTAAAGCTCAAAGATTGTTTAAAATATCAGTGTCCTATCACAATATTTTTAAGCTGAAAAAAAAGTTACCTGGTAAGTAATATGAAGGATAGGTGGTTCCTGTGAACATGGATAGGCTAAAGATCTCCTCCCATTTTTAGCGAAATCCGTTATTTCAGAAAGACTCAGTTGTAACTCATTGAAGCTGCCACAGAGTCTCTCTAAATTTCTAGATATGTGACTCATTCCTCTTTCACTTGGCAAATTGTTGTTTTTAGGAGAACTTGATGTTTCTTGGATCACACTGAACTGCACTTTAGGGGAAGTTGGTCTGCTGGAAATCCTGGCAGGTGTTCCAAAACCAAGAAGAGACACTGAGCGGTTGGTAGGTTCAGCATCCAACATTTCCAAGGCCACCAAGGACTCACTTGGGAGCCTTTTTTCATCCAGGTCACTCACACTTGATGAAGAGCTCTGCTCGTAACTAGGGCTCTTTACTTCTTCGATGAGTCTTCTCCTGCCACTAGGAGACTGAATAACTGTGCTTCTTGGTATTAACAGCTCCCTGCTTTGAGGCTGGTCTTCTGCAGCAAGATTTTCAAAGAACTTTCTTTTTCCAGGTATATTAACAGAGGATTCAAAGTTATAAAACATATTCTGCTTAGTCTCGGGCAGTGCTGAAGAATCTTCTTCCAGCATCAATTCTTTGATCATCAGGCGCATTGCATACCTGTCTGAACTTGAAGATGGAATGAAACTAGGCTCAGGGAACTTCTGCTTGCCAATCAGGATCAATAGGAGTTTGTCTGTCAAAAAGCATAGGCCCTTTGGTCTTTCATTTTTTTCCAGCTGGATTTGTTGAATGTGAGGCATGCAAGACAAGGTTACTGAATACACCAAAACAATGTTAGAAGTATTAGAGGCTACTGCCACAATCTGAGCTCTAAGGTCAAAAGCCATTATATCAGGAACCAGAATACCTGGGATAGTGACTTTTCTGGTGGTGGTTACCTTCCTCTCAAAAGTCACCAAAATCAAGTAAGAGGAATCTTGACCATTTGTTGCTGCAGAGTCTTTGCGTTTCAGAGTAATAAGAGGACTGGGATCAGACCGACGATGGTTTGCAAGGATATGGGTTAAATCCACAGGTCCTGATGAAGAAGAAGCAACTGAATCAACACCTGATCTATCTGAATCTGTGGACTTTCTTCGCAGGTCCATGGAGTATTCCTCATCACCAAGCACCAGAGCAGACTGTGAGATTAAAGAACCGGTTTCCATCCCAGATGGCATATCAAATGCAATGCCTGCATTCAAACCACAGATATTATCTAAAGGAAGCTCAGTAGCTACAGCAATTTGGAAATCCAGTGTGGCTTCCATAGCACAGATATAACCTCCCACATCAAAGACTGGGCAAAAGGAGCAGGTATTTAGAGTTTTCTGAGCATCATCCCATATGTAGGAATGCAGGGCACTGCCTATAGCAACTACTAAACGATTACCATCCTTAGTCCAGCAAGCACAGTGGATAAGCCCACTGCTTTTGATATCTGCCTTAACTCTAGTGTTGTCGGTACGAACAGCATGCAAGATTGAAGCATCTCTTTTTGTAAGCACAGCCAAGACCTCCTTCTTTGGATGCCAGAGACAGCCCTGAGAAAGCAGTGGAAATGGCTCGCCAACTTCACAAGTCTGAGAAATCAAGGGTTTGTTCTTCTCTGCAGTGCTATAGCCCAGCTGCCAAACGCTAACATGCTTTTTATGCTGAACAGCAAGCAGAGCTGGCGCGTCTGTAGAGCAACACGGCCCCCAGTAAAGCCCATGAACGTGTTCAAATTGACCAACAACACTTGAGTCTCCAAACTTTAGTTCTCCATTACGGTAGTATAAAGCAGTCAGCACAACTTGCTTCCCATCTGTCCAGGCAATTCCATGCACAGGGTGGATGGCCTGATATAAAGCATTGAGGCCAGTTCTCAGCAGCTTTGCTTTTCCCAGCTCCATCTTTTAAAGCTCCCAGTCTACTGGTGGTTGTTCCAAAGTAAAGAATCCATGGAATTCACTCGCAGACTACAATGACGAAATTTTTTTCTCGTGTCTCCTTCCCTTCCTTTCCAGAATCAAGCCTGTTTTTCTGCTAATAATCCAAGAACCTATATTGTGAACTCCTTCCCAGTAAGCGTGCAGCTGCTCTTCTAAGTATAAATCCATGTCAAAGCTGCTTTTGCTATGGCTTTTCCTGGGAGGAGTTATCATCTTCATGTGATGGCTAACAAGGTTTAACCAATTACTGTGCGTTTTCATAGAAGTCTATTTTTAACTCTTTACTGCTGGGAGTATATTTAAAAATAACACTTAATACCTTGACCTTCAGTGAATGAAGGTCTTTGGTGAAGGCTGCAGAGGGAGATCATACCCTCTTAAGCCTAAGTATTAAGCTACAGCCTGAAATAATGACCTGACACTTCTTTCAGCCAGCCTTTGAAGGATAAAAGAAGATTTAAACGTACCTGAGAACAGTACAAGGCAGATTGCAATCTCTGATGGACAGCATCTTTCAAAGATACAAGATCCTAAGTGACTATGAAAGGAAAGTAGAAAAGGAAAATCATGCTCTGTTCTGTTAGTACTTACAGGAGAATGAAGGGAGGAAAGATTTTCTTACAAAGCAAAATAGTCTAGAAGCAAAGGCAGCTGATGAGTGTTCATTTTACCAGGACAGATTTCCTAGCTGCAAATATATCTTGATTTCTTACTTGGTCTTCCCACCCACCTGTATCTGAGGACTGTTCCCTCATCATATAGCCAAAATGCAAAGAGGAAGCTAAATTTTTCCTGTTTCCCTAGACCCTGCAGTTTCTACAATACGTAACATAACATCCTGGAGTTGACAAAGACCCAACCAGTAAACTCATGTAACAGTGTGAGGTATCCATGTGAGCATACGCCAATTCGGTTCGACTCTATTGTTTCAGGAGCAGAGCTGGTCCAGATGGACTGCCTTGGGTGTCTCCATTCTTCCCTCTTCAGCACATCATCTGCTGGGGTTAGTTTGGGCAAAGCCTGCATGTTACTGAACATAAATTGTCAGAGTGGGACTCATTATTTAAATACAAGCAACCATTACTGTTTTAAATGCCCTAGAATATCTGAGACAGCCACACTGTCACTTACAGAAGAGTAGTGCCGTTCAGAAGTGGCAGCTGGCAACAAAGAAATGATCCCTAGATAGTCCCTAGACTACCTAAGATGGCATTAGGAGCTTATATACAGGTAACTGAATCCATCCTCAGCATCTTTTTGTAGTTCTTGTTTTGCCACCATCTCCTTTCTGCTTTGACGTAACTTGTGCCTTTTGCTGCTTACATAAAAGAAAATGAAATGTGAATATATTAGACCTGAGCAGAGGTTTCCAAATGATCAATATACATATGTATTATGGTTAAAGAGTTAATACTTAGCTATATGCATTCTGCATCTTTGGCTAGTTTGTACTTTATATATTTTCATAACAGTACCTGGGAAAAGCAGACCTTTAGTTGGAGACTATTGGATCACACTTCTAAGAACTCTTAAAATATCCTTTTCCCAGGTGTATTTACTGCGGATGGTGAGTACCAATAAAGAACTCCCAATTTTTTTGTAAAGTAATCATACCATATTCTCATTCACAGCTACTTGGATTTTGTAGATTATTTCACGAAGATTACATTCAAAATCAAGACATTTTTATTCATCAAGGACAAACCAGCAGTGATGACTGGAATAGGTAAAAATTAGAAAGCTAAATATCCAGGTTAGAAGATCCCTTTTTAATCAAGACTCCTAAATTTTTGGTCCCTGTCTGTCCTTGCAGTGAAACCCTGTTTTTTAATGATTTCACCTTACCCCCTGCTGACACAGATGCCCAGGTCATGCTTAAGATGCCACACTGCCATACCTGTTTCACTAGGAGCTCTGACTATTCTGCACTTCCTTGAAGCAGCAGCAGGATTATTGTGTCATACATTAGTGGTAGCTTTTTTTCATTTATAATGAATAGATTACATTAAAGTAATCCCAGCAACTCCACAAATTTGCAGAGTCTGTATAAGATATTTTTGTTTTGCTTTAAAATAATGCTGCTTTGCTGTCTTCTGGGTGTATTTTACTGAAACTGATAAAGCTATTCTTTAGCACAGCCATCTCATCTACATTCCGAATGGTGCTTTAAATATTGTAAAAAATATATGTTGCAGCTGGATTCTAACAAACTAAAATGTATTTTGGATGCAGAAATTTCAGCCTCAGTATGACTGAAATGCTTGGAAGATGTTTCACTAAGGATGATGTGTGTTCTGCCAGCTATGCAGACATCTTGAGATCATAGACTACTCATGGAAGACTGGGTTTTCCCATTTTCTTATCTCTCACAGCATGCATCTGCTCTTCAGCAGTGTATTTGATGTTATCAGAGGGTGATACAAGGCTCAATCTATGAGGTTTGCCAGTAGAATCATAGAGTCATAGAAAGGTTTGGGTTGGAAGGGACCTCAAAGATCATGTAGTTCCAACCCCCCTGCCATGGGCAGGGACACCCTCCACTAGACCAGGTTGCCCAAAGCCCCATCCAACCTGGCCTTGAACACTGCCAGGGATGGGGCATCCACAACTTCTCTGGGCACCCTGTTCCAGTGCCTCACCACCCTCACAGGGAAGAATTTCTTCCTAATGTCCAATCTAAATCCCCCCTCTTTTAGTTTAAACCCATCATCCTTGTCCTGTCACTACACTCCCTAAGAAACAGCCCCTCTCCAGCTTTCCTGTAGGTCCCTGTAGGAGAATCATCCTCAATTTTGGAATCAAGGATGTCTCATAAGCACTGAGATCTTGAAAAATATCTGTAGCAGAGCTGCAGTGAGGTTTTCATTTATCTCTGAATGCCTGAGGAAATAGGACTTAATCTGATATAATTTTGTTGATTTCTAGTTAGTTCTCTAAAATATACAGATATAGAAATGGCAACATCCACAAAGTTACACTGCCATGGTAGTGAGGTTATGAGGTAGTGAGGCACGATATATTCACAGCTGGTTACTGCTTTGGCTAGTGTTAAGACCCTTTTTCCCCCAAACTCTAGCACCTTTAGCTCACCAGGATAATTTGCCTCCCATTTCCTATCACATAACATCTTCACATCCTGTGGTAGAATTTTTCTAGAAAGACTGAAGCCAATCAACAAAGGTTCTTAGCAGTTAAGGAGTTACACAGTTCATTTAAAGCAAAGGAGGTTCAGAGATCTCCTGCTACAAGGCATGTTTGTAATACAGCTTCAGTGAATTTGAGATGAGGGCCACGGAGAAACCTCGCTCATGGAGACACACACAACCTTTGACAAGTGCGGTGGCCTTTTTCAAAATTCGTTGAAATCTGCAGGGTTTGGACACACCGCGAGGCCCATTCTGTAGCAATTGAGTGTGAACCTCAGGCTCCATTTGGGATGACATTTGAGGACCTCAAGGAAAGTTCCTCCCGTGGTTCATTCGGTGTGATTTTTTTCTGTGGGAGAGAATAATATGGGCAAGAAACTTCTGTGAGAACAGAATCATCTAGTACCTCCATGAACACTATATATGACAAAACTACTTTGAGATAAGATTACCTTTCAGAGTGTCTCTTTAAAAAACTATGTAAATAATGGAAGACTTGTAAAATATACAAGGGGAAAAAACCATAAGTTATGCCGTGATTACAGAATGTAAGCAAGTTATACTCGGGATCAAAGCAAACTCCAGATGCAGGCACAAGGTGAACGAAAGAAACAATGAACTTTTGTTTGGCGCAGCCTCACTTTTTTAAAAACAGGATAAAAATAAAGGGGAAAAAACAAGCTCCCCTCATTCGCTTAGCATATTTTACTGGAAAAAAAAAAATAATTCTGTGTCACCTTGGCATGCACAGATCTATATAGTGCACACTCAAAATAAAGGCTGGTAATTGAAAACTGTCCTGGCAAGACTACAGTTTTCCTTTGAGACCCAAGAAAGCAATGCGAAGAGTAATCTGTTAGTAATCTGAGACAGTCTGGTGAGCAACCACAGTCTTTACACTGATACTGAGCTAAATTCTGATCCTATTAGCATCTCCGTGCCTCTGATTATCTTTGGTATAACTCAGATCAGAATGTCACCCATGGTTTAAACAAGATGTTTTAGCTGGTGGCACCTTGGCTGACTCTGCCCTGCAAAGTGATTCCAGCCACCCAGTCTCTGTCGCTTTGGAGGAGACGGTTTTCAGAAGCAGCGTACAAGGTCCAAACCTGAGCACCACCCACCGAGCTGCACATAGCTGTTAGCTGGTAGCCATGAGCTCCAAGAGTTTATAATGAATGTTGGAAAATTAATCCAAGCCCTCGTTGCAGAGGTTGGGCTACCATTTTTTATAATATTCTTTTTATATTGCTGTTTTCTCACATTTCTATACTTAATATTCATCTGTCTTGGGAAATGGTGAATAAATTTTGAGTTCAATATGGATCAGAGCTAATGAGTTCCAGGCTCTTCAAATATATTCACCTGGATATTTCTTGTGCAGTGGGAGATCAGTATCTAAACAGAGACGAGCGAAAAATAGCATTCCTCAGGAGTCGGTACTGGGACTGGCGCTGTTCAACATCTTTGCTGGTGACATGGACAGTGGGATCAAGTGCAGCCTCAGCAAGTTTGCTGACAACACCAAGCTGTGTGCTGCGGTCGACATGCTGGAGGGAAGGGATGCCATCCAGAGGGACCTTGACAGGCTGAGAGGTGGCCCCATGCAAACCTCATGAGGTTCAAGAAGGCCAAGTGCAAAGTCCTGCACACAGGTTAGGGCAATCCCAAGCACAACTACAGGCTGGGTGGAGAGTGGATTGAGAGGAGCCCTGAGAAGAAGGACTCAGGGGTGGACAAGAAGCTGAACATGAGCCGGCAATGTGCACTTGCAGCCCAGAAAGCCAACCATATCCTGGGCTGCTTCAAAAGGAGGTTGAGGGATAGGATTCTCCCCCTCTACTCTGCTTTCATGAGATCCCACCTGGAGTACTGTGTCCAGCTCTGGGGTCCCCAGTACACCAAAGACATGGAGTGAGTCCAGAGGAGGCCACAAAGATGGTCAGAGGGCTGGAGNTCAAAAGGAGGTTGAGGGATAGGATTCTCCCCCTCTACTCTGC
>VWZZ01000334.1:7632-38885 GCA_013399095.1 Psophia crepitans
CTTTGTCAAATCTCTTTTTTTTATCTTTTTTTTTTGTTGGAATTCCCTCATCCTGAGTTTCTATTATAAGGCTTTTATAACTTTTTTTTTTCTTTTTTTTAAATCACCCTGATTATTAACTGCCATCAAGCTACCATTGTGCTGGGCGCTACCTGAAGTTCTATGAACTTTAACATTAGATCTTTATTGCAAAAGACATGCTTTAATTTTAAGTGACCTATGACAAATTATCTGCCTCAAAGTAAAGTTCCGCAGGAGACCTGACACAGGTTTAGGTAAAAGGTTAAAAATGCCTTGTCTCAAGCAGAATTTACATTTAGATGGTCAACTTCTGGTGCTTCTTTTTAACATAAAATGCACCCTTTTTCTCGATGAAGACTGTCTGTCTCATCAAAGGCTGCACCACCAAACTTGTATATATGTTTATATATATACATATAAATAAATCAGATGATAATTTACTGTTAGGAGAGGTGACAGACTGTACTCTGAAAGCTGAAACGTTTCTATCTATTTCTATAAATACTTAGTTTTCCTACACACTGCCCTTCTGTCTGCACCAGGCCTGACTTGCAGGGGGTGATGCTCACTGCAGGACACCTTAACTGTTCTCTGTCTGGACTGCTAGCTCTTAGATATAGGTCTGAGAGCAAATCTGGGTTTTGTTTACTGAAAAGATTGGTACAACTGGATTTAAAACAAATGTCACCCAAACTGCACGTGTTAGATCTAGGAGCAGCAGCTGGTGTAACACATGTGTTGCGAATTACTGAGATGGCATCTCTGCCTGTGTTTTTTTCTAAAACAGTGTAGAGCTCAGTGAGTTTCTGTAATCCCGTAACAAAACACCCAATGGCATCTAGACGACAATCAAATTTTCTCCTGTTTCAGGTCAACATAAGAAGGAGAGGTCTAAGGAAGATACTTACACAGGGGGTACAGTGTCTAATTTAGTGATGTCTGTGTCTTCTGAAGGCCAAATGTGAGGTGAAAGAAGCCTCTCAAAGTTAGGATTAATGTTGAAGAGAGAAATGAAATACTAGTACAAGTGGTTTGTTTCAGAAACTAAAGAATATGGCTGGATCCAAAACCCCACAACCATTTTACCCATGAAAACAATGAAAAATAAATCTATATTCTTGATCCTTTTTCCTCTGGTCTCCCTTGAAGGAGAAGATAGTACTTCCTCACTTAATACAGATATTCTCAACATGGCCTTATCACTTGCATTTTCCAAAACAAGTTTTCTTTTAACAATTTTATTTAAACGGCTGGAGAAATGGGCCAACAGGAAACTCGTGCAGTTTAGCAAAGGGAAATATCAAACCCTGCACCTAGGGAGAAGTAATCCTATGCACTAGTGTGTGGACTGAATGGTCACAGCTGTTAGGCAGAGAAGTAACCCTGAGGGCTTCTGGGGTACTCCAGGTTGAACACAGACCAGCAGTGTGCCCCTGTGGCAAAGAAAGTAAACGGTCTCCTGGGGAGAAGCACTGCCAGCATGTGGAGGGAGGTGATCCTTGCCCCCTCCTCAGCACTGGTGAGGCCACATGTGGAGTACTGGGGTCCAGTTCTGGCCTGCCCAGCACAAAACAGACATGGAGATACTGGACAGAGTCCAGAGAAGGGCCACAAACGGGGTGAAGGCACGGGAGTATATCTGCGATGACGAAAGGCTAAGACAGCTGGGATGCTTCAGCCTCAACAAGAAAAGGCTCAGGGGCATCAGCCTCTCACCATGGGAGCTGACAATCCTAAAGTTAAACTTGGGGGGTGGGTGGGGTGTGGTGGTGTTTAATGCCACCAAAACATGCCCAACATCCTGTGAAGCAGGGGCCTTCCCCCTTCTGGCGTGTTTGCTGTCCTCACTGGGCAACCGTTGGGGCGCACCCTCGAAGACCTCTGTGATGTTCCTGGAAGCAATTGCGATGGGGCCAACCTCACCATTCTTCAGTACCTTCAGGCTCTGTCCTGGCGCATTTGGTCCAGACCTCCTGTGAGCACACACGCACAGCGTGCAACCTCCGGCAGGACTGTGGACCTCTGCTTAGAGCGCTGCCTTTGCGCCGAGACTTGGCTGGCCTGGGCGCTGCGGTCCGGCACGGCGGCTGTCCCAGGGCTGTGCAGGGGCCCTTGGCACCACTGAAGGGTCCCAGACAGTTCTTCCTCCTTCCCTGACCACCTCCTGCGGGTACCTGGTGCCAGCTCCAGTCATGCTGGCTGGCTGGGGGGGAGTGCTGGCGTGGGGCATCCTGGAATGGGGGAGCAGCATGCTTGGGGGGAGACAAAGCGGGCAGGCACAAGCAGGGTGCAGATCATGGGGCTGTCTGGCCCGCCACTTTCTGGGGTTTCTGTTCTGTTCCTGGCACCAGAAGAGCTCACACACTTTGCACATCTCTTGGCAGAACATGGCGTCGGGCGCTGAGGAAGCTCTATGGGACAGTGGCTCTGCTGCAACAGCCGGCACGAGCCAGCTGCAGCAGGCAGGGTGGCAGGAGACAGCGGCAGATGACCTGTGCTCCATCTGCCTGGATGATATGGACAACGCAGCCTACGTCAACGCCTGCTTCCACGCCTTCTGCTTTGGCTGCATCCAGCGGTGGGCTGCCACGAGAGCTGCATGCCAGCTGTGCCGCCGGCCTTTCCACCGCATTCTGCATGTGGTGAGGGTGGACGACAACTGCCGGGAGTATGTGGTCGGCTCGTCCGCCTGCCGGCAGAGGACTGCAGCCAGGCAGAGGGTGCGCAGCAGATCCCCGCAGCGGTGCTACCACCTGCACCCCAGGCCCACCGACAACGAGCCCGGCGCCGGGAGAAGGGGCCTGTGCAGTGGGACCCAGGGGCAGGGGGACGCAACTCCAAGGGCCTCCAATGCCTCCGCCTGACAGGCTGCAGGGGAGCACCCGGCCAGCCCTGCCGATGGACCTGCTCTCTGCTTTGACATGCTGGTGCTGCAGGTCCAGATTGCTGGCTCCCTGGACGCTGAATAAAGATCCAAAAGCTTTTCAGAGCATGCGTCCTCGAAAATCAAAGCGCAAGCCACTGCAGGCAATGCTTTCTAGCAGGGTCTCGACAGTGAATATAAATCTAGAAATTCACCCCTACAAAACTACCTTCCAAAGTCGGTTTAATGCTACTATGTCTTGGCAGAAAAACTATGTATACAACTTCACACAGGAAAGCAATAGAATTATCATTTTGTGCTTTGGGCAAGCTGAAAAATATTTTTTCCTTAAATGCAGGAACTTTTATGCAATAACATAATTAGGTACTATTTTCAAGTTTAAAATACCCAATGATCTTCTCTCTATGAGATTCAAAACTAATTTAAGTCAAGCAAATTTTATGAAGCTTCAGAAGAGGAAAAAAATCTTCAAAAATCCCCAGAATTTCTTTGAAGAGATATGTTTTTTTAAAAATGGCAAAGCCCCCCATATAGTTAAAAGATCAGAAGAAAGTATGAAAGATTAAGCAGTAGATGAGATAATAGACAAGATAATTACAGAGCATTAAAGCCTCAGATTTATTTTTAAGACATTCAAGTTCTATTTAGAAAAGCCCTTTGTTAACTTTTGTGAATCTAAAGAGAATTATCCTCACATATTGAACAATAATATGATTAATGGGGTTAAAGCTTCATCATTCCCTGTTTTAAACCAGACCACACAGTAACTGGCCACAGAGTGTTTCTACAGCACAAATAGAAGATAACAAGACTAGAGGAGTCGTAGCACAGCAAAACCTCAATATGCCACAAGAAGAGATTTGTCATGCTCTGTGATCTCAGAGTGGGAAGTGACAAGGGAGTTGTGAATTTCCTCAGTGAGCTAACATGCCCAAGGAAGTTAAACACATTTCCCCTCGCAGGTTGCTCACAAACTACCATTCTGCTGCTGTGGCACTTGAGAGGTAAGGCTAATTCAGGGAGAGAGCTGGGGATACGAAAGCCAGATAGACAGTTCTCTGACATGGAGCTGCACCAGTCTGGAAGGGATTAGGAGAAACGCGAACATAAACTTATGCTGATGGTTTTGGAGGCGAGCAAAGTGTGTGCAAAGAGACAGAGAACTGGTTTCTGTATCAGTTTAGAGTCCACAGACCTGCCTTGAGAGTCCCTTGGTTTCGTTTCACCTTTCTGAGACAATGAATAAAGAAAAAACTGCTACATATTGTCAAGGCCATCTGCACACCTTTTGGTGCTATTACACTACTGCAGTTATCACCTTTTTTCAGAAACTCCTAGGCTCTTCTGTTTAGGAATCTTGCTCTATTCTGTGTATTTTTACAGAAAAAGGATAAGAAAATTATCACTTTCATGCTATATTTTTTCTTCCCTTAGATAAAAAAAAATTAATTTTTTAAAGTTAAAATAAAAACAGATATATAGCTATATATTTTAGATATATGCATATATATACATTTATTAGTAGATATATATGTATGTGTGTGTAGACATTACCCAAAGCTAGAATGCTTGTACTTGACTAACCACCATAGATTGCAAAGTGTGGACAACAGCATCACACATGAGATGTTTTGTTTCTCTTTAGTTATTTGACTCCTGAAATAATACCAAAATAAAAATATTCACATTTAATTGCATTTTTAAAACCATGAACTGACAATTTTACAGACTGAAGATGCTCTTAGTTTTATAATTACATTTGCAATGGAGAATAGCCTTAGATGTTTACTTGAAGTTCTTTCTAAGCATAAGGAAGTATGTGAAAATGTTTATTGGTATGTATAAATAACAGACAACAAAGGCTCCCACTATGGGCAGATTAGAGGAAGGAGCTGAATTCCTGGAGTGAAGAAATAAAACATGGAGGTTAAGACTGAAAGGAGCCACAAAAATCAAAATCAGTGTTTTATGGCTGGTGAAAGAGAGAGAAATTTCCAGAGTGTGGCAGGGCACAGGTGGGTGATTAAAACCTCAAGTTAGTAAATGTGTGTTTGCATTAGCCTGCTGAAGACACATTAGTAGAAACAACATTTGCTTTGCTCAAAGAGAAAAGAGTGTTGACATACTTACAGTGGAAAATGAGGATGGTTCTGAGCCCTGAAAGACATTTCTTACCTATGTGGATAGATAAGAAAGGCCTTACTTTAGATATTTTTCAGGAAGTATATGCGAGAGTTAGTCATAACAAGAATTTGGAGATCTAAGCAAAAGACCATGTTGAAGATGGTGCCATGTTACAGACCTGAATAGCAGGTGGTATGATCATTTGTTCTACAGTGATTAGAATGGGTATAGAGAAGGGTTTCTCTTCTGAAAGGCTCCCAAACAGGAAAAAGAAATACATTGGAATTACCATGGCAACAGCCAACAATCCTATGTGCAAAAACAGAAAAAAGTAAAACAGAGAAACAACAGAAAATCAAATGAGAATTTAAACGATAGAGTATAGACTTTAGAGTGTGTACACGCTTCAGACTGTGATACTCTGTAACCTATTTCAAATATGTTTTCAGATTAAAGAAACTATTTCCACTGTTGGTAGTTTAAAGATTCTCAAGAAACTGAGAACTGGCAAAGTAAGACTATAAAATAAAACCATAAAAACTTAAGTCTCTTGGGGGAGTGACAGGAGAAGGAACAGATAAAAGCAGATTTCTACAAACCTATGTAGAAATAATTTTTACACCCTCATATTCTTGACATCATAAAATATCCCATAGAAGGTAAATTTACTTAAAAGTTTTAGTCTTCATTATTTCTCTGCCCCAAATTCCCACCAAGTTCAGGAACTGTTCAACAGCTAATGATGTAATGGTGTACTTCCCTGAGCCTTTCTGAAGTTCTTAAATCAAACTGCTCTGGACAACAGACTATTGTCCTCATTTTCATCACAGTCGCTAGCAATGGGTCCACATTTTCTTCTCCAGCAGTATCTGCTGGGGCTCAGTGGACCTACAGTAACTTAAGCTGTCTCACACTGTGACTTAATAATAACAGAACATAAACTAACAGGAAAATTCAAGTTCTTAACTCTTACTAAGACAGAAGAGGAAACAGCAACATTGCACAGCAGAGGAAGGGGATAAAGTACTGGAAGAGATGAGATAGAAACTGAATGAGAAAGAAATATAAATTAGTGTGTCTCAGAAAGCATTTGCTAATATTCACATCCTTATTCACATAACAGGAAATTTTTAGAGATCTGCAGGAGAGGATTCTGTTTTAGTCAAAAACTAGTGACACAAATTGGTAAGCCTTGGTGAAAAATATTAATAAAACATACAAAAATCATATTTTGTTGACCAGTCGTGTTAGCAGACTTTACACAGATGACTCCTCTGGGGAGGCGTCAATTTTTTTTTATCTCTAACTCCATGTTTTTATATAATTTTGCAAAATCTGCTTGTATATCATCAAGTTCTGTATTCCTTTCTAGGACCCACATTTAATCTCTTGTTTCTTGACTTGGATCCGTTCTGAAATTATTCTGAACATCAGCCTTGCTTCTGTGAAACTGCTTAAAAAAATGGAAAAAAGGCACTACTGCCTTATCCCTCTGAAAATGAAGGCTCCGTTAATCAATTGAATGCATTTATTGCAGAGTGACACAACTTTGTTACAGAGGCGTTTCAGCTTGATTGTCTTTAACCACCTGATTAATCACTGAATCACAGCGGACAAAATTGTTTTGCCTTTGGGAGATGCCATATGTATCTCCCAAAGCTTTACACTTAGAGCATGTGTAATCTGTGTCCTAGAAAAGAGATGGAACCACATCTGCATAATGAATTGGAACAGAGAAGTACTACACACTAATTCTATATTGTTGTAACACTTTTGACCTTGGACCGTAATGAGTTCCTCTTGTGCTGAGCACTTGGTAAGTGGTATTCTAGCACAATAATGAACCAATGCACATAAAGCTACTCAGCAAACAAACATCACCCTTGGTGAATGAGAATTCTATGTCTCTGAGGCACAGAAACAGGAGGTCTCTGCCAGACTTTGCTTACAATGGCAGCGTAGTTGGACCATTTGCACACTAACCTGACAGTTGTGATAGCTCTCTGGTAAAAGTGCTGGCACATTTACCTGTTTGGTGTTAAAATTTGCACTTCCTCAACTGCTAGTGAAACACTGAATGTAGCCAAAACAGGCAGTGGCCTGGATCATGCAAGAGCTGTGGGTAGCTAGTCAGGACAAGGTCTAGCAGGCATGGTGGTGTTAGGTTGACAGCTGAACTTGATGATCTCGGAGGTCCTTTCCAACCTTAGGGATTCTATGATTCTATGACAGCAGTGCTATCCTGGCAGGGCTGGGTCCCTGTGACTCTCTTACCAGGAGAGCGAGACAGCCAGAAACAGCCTCCCCCTGATCCTGCCTGCTCACCCAGCATCTGCCTTGCTCTTCTACTGCCAGCCCTTCCCCTCCCCTCGCCCTCTCGCACAGTCGGAGCATCTCATCCCAGGACCTAAAGGGGGCCTACAGGAAAGCTGGAGAGGGACTGCAGACAAGGGATAATGGGTTTAAACTAAAAGAGGGGAGATTTACATTAGATATTAGGAAGAAATTCTTTACTGTGAGGGTGGTGAGGCACTGGAACTGGTTGCCCACAGAGGTTGTGGCTGTCCCATCCCTGGACGTGTTCAAGGCCAGGCTGGATGAGGCTTTGGGCAACCTTGTCTAGTGGAGGGTGTCCCTGCCCATGGCAGGGGGTTGGAACTAGAGGATCTTTGAGGTCTCTTCCAACGCAAATCATTCTGTGATTCCATGATTCTGTGATCCCATCCTTGGGGTCACAACATCCAGCTGTGCTGGTGTTCGTGCAGTCTTGTGCCAGCTCTGTCAGGTGGCCTCTGCTCAATGCTGCAGGTCACCAGTGGCATTTTCAGTGAAAATGAAGGAAAAGCCCCTCCCTTCCTCCAGTGGAGTTGTAGTCAGCACAGAGTCTCCACTGGATTACTGATCACCTGATGTAACCTGCTCTCTTAAACACTTTTATTTGTGTTTAGTGACTTACTACATTTAATCTGTTTCCCTAGACTCACTCACAGTTGCTCTAAATCTGCAAAGGCTAAATTAGTTCCCAAAATCTAGTCCCCCATTATTTTATTTCTCTTTACCCCTTCTTTTTCCTCTCCTCATCTCGGACTGGCAGCACTATTTTCTTTCTCCCTCTGAAAATGCTGCAGCTTTCAGAAACTGCAAACTTCAGACATCCCCAACTAGAGATGTGCTGCTCTGTCATTTGACAGATCTTGGTTGAAGATGTTCCTTTAGTAAGAGCTCCCACTGCTTGTGAAGCTCTTGGGTATCTGCCCTCAATCTACAGGACAGTTTGCAATTTTCATCTTTATATATTGGTTCTGTCTGAGAACTTTGTTCCTGCATGGAACTGGGCATTATTCTAGTGGAACACACTCACAGCTCCAGATTATTTTTTTAAGCTCTGGCAGGCACTGGATTTTTTTCCAGCTAATACACCACTGTATTTGGCACTAGGATCCGCTCTTGTTTCTGCCTTTGCAGTTCTTCATTGTAGCAAGCAAGGTTCTAACTCTTTAAAGTTGTGATCAATATGTCACTGCTCATTGCCTCTTTCAGCTGAATAGCCATCTACTGGACAGTTTAAGGGACTGACTGGTGTAGACGTTATCACTAATGCTGGATAAACTAATTTTCACGTTTGTAAGTGTGAATCAGACTGAAAAAAAATTCATGAAAGGGAGTGTACAGTTAACAAAACTCAGCAGGGAAAGCTGGTTTTGACTTTTGTAGTTTAACTTTTTCAAAGTGAGTGATTTAAACCAAACTGTTCAAAATTCTGTGAAGTCTAGAAGCATAAGTGTGTCACACAATTTAAAAAAAAAATTAGTTTTTTAAAACAATCAGATATGTGTGTGTGTGTCTTTGATATCAATACCAGTATCTGTCTTCCCTACCCTCCCCCAGAAAAAGCAGAATAAAGATTGCATAAGTGTATTTCCTATCCACTCAGTCAGTAGAAATCAGGTCAACTCTAATTACTGCTACATTAGCATTCAGATCAAGCTCAGTTAACTCTCATTGCCACCCAAACATCTTATTACAGCTAGGCTCTTCACGGCACAACAGATTTTCTCATCCTTTCCACACTGAAAGGTGTGCTTTCAGTTCCTCTGACTTGCACTACAGCAGCCAGAAGCAGTCCTCGTGAGGTTGTGGACCAAGTTTTGCTCAGAAGTTGTGAATCATCCACGTACAAATCCTGACGCCATCCAAATGGAGTGTTATTTGCCTCGATGGAGTTGAGCATACATTAGGTATCGTCCCCCAAAAAACTCAGTAGACCAAGTGCAGTAATGTTGCATTGGAAACAAGCGTGGCAAATTTTGCAGTTTGAAAGACACAATATGCTCTCAGTTACAAATATAAGTATTTGAGCACCTGCAACACAGAAAAATATGACTCTATCAAAACTGAACAAATAGAATTATTCTATTTCATGGTTAAAATCAAATCAATAGCTCATTTTAAATGCATTAAGGTACTGGTTTTGGTAGATCTCATACTATCAGAAAGTCGTATTTTAAGGAATTGTGAATATACAATCATACTAAGACAGAAAATAAGCCCTAATGTGGACCTCTAGCTTTAAAGCTTAGGAATACCTTCTCAGTGTTTCTGGGATCAGCATTCCCTCTGGAAAATGAGACTAGATGACACTTCTAAGTAATTCCTCCATCCTTTAAAGAGCAGACAGACAGAAATGTCAGTAGGTGGAGCTGCCTTTCCCGCAGCTGATAAAGAAGTTTCTCTGCAAAAGGAAGTTGCACTTGCAGGCGCTCACTCAGCTCTTCCTGCTCTTGGCAGATGGTCCTCGAACAAAACATGAACATGCAAGAATGTGGCTTTTACATCATGTTACCAAAGTGCACAAGGCAGGAGAAGACAGAACACAGAACTGACAGCGTTTGTCAGCACAAGCAGTTTGTTTCTTCTTTTTTTTTTCCCTCTCCAGTTGTGAAGAATGATATCATTTTAAAGTGATACGTTTAGCTTCAGAGCATCTCGTACACAACATTAAAGCACCCTATTAATCATCCTTGGACCGAAGGTGGTGCTAATGTAAATATGTCTATTTTCATCATCCTCAGTGCTCAGAAACATGAAGTACATCTTTGCAGATGACAGGCTGACAGTTTTTTCTTTCATTATTGTTCTGGTGAAATAAATATGCAGATAATCTATTTATTACTAAAGAGTACTTCAGCTTTGTCTCTCAGCTTGAAGTTGTACAGTATATATAAGAGCACTGTGATCAATCCATTGTCTTTATTTCAAAAAGGAGATTGATGAATCTGATTAACTGAAAGAATGCATGTGGTATGAAAAATTCTGAGAATCACTCAGAAGAATAATCATGGCAAGAAATCAGGACATGTGTGAACAGCAGTTTATTTCATATGAAGAATTTCATGTCTGCTTTAGTTCTGAGGCCTTGAATAAGTAACCCAAGGAATCTTCTCTCACTGCTATCTCCAAGTGTGACTCTGGCTGAGTGACTAGAGTTAAGGTTTTTTCACATGGCAGGACACACGCCAGAAGTTGCATATTAAAATAAGTAATTTTGGCTATGAGTGAAGAGCTGATTCTGTCCTAGGAGTCACAGATATCACAGTAAAATCAGCTCCTCTAGTATTTGCAAGGCACATAAAGCATACGTCATCTTCTGATTTTAAACATCTCCATATGGCCTTCTCTAGCATCCTAATTTCTAACCTTTTCTCCAATATGCCTAAAAAACTCAGAGAGGCTGATTACCACATATGTGTCCATCTGATATGCTGTACAAAGTTAGCCAGTCAAAATCTTTGAAGATTTTTCAACTGTTCCATAGAAAGGGCAAAATGCAAAGAAGTGTTTAATTTGTGGCTATGGCGAGCAAAAACATTCAGACTTTTACTTGATTTCACTATGCAGGTTACATGTGCAGTTCCTTTGGGCTTCTGATACCTTTCTCATTCTATCATTTCTAAAACAATCAAGAAAAACACTTTTATGAGGATCTGGCATACACATCCATGTGACAACAGGTGGTGCTTGAAAGCAGGTCTGAGCAGGAAGGCACTGCAGCATTCAATGGACTACGAAGGTGCAGGGTTGATGGATCTGTCCTCAGAATGCTGTTCAGCCATTCATCTGCTTGGGCTTGGGCAACGTGGTAAACCACCTTACATTTGTTTCACTGCAATGAACCTTAACTTGCAGCAGGCCACAGAGGACAGGAAATAGGAGATGCCCGTGCCAGTCATAGCAGGACAAAACTGACAAGCACAACAGGCAGCAGGAGCCTATAGGTCCAGCGACGCGGTGCATGACTGCAAGACCTTTAGGTAATACACTCCCCCCATCCCCAAACTCTGGCCTTGCTACGATCAGAAGGTGGGAACAACAATGAAAACTATGCAGGTTTGTTATGTTTTCCTGTAGATGGCCTCAGCGAAAGGAAAACTGATGCTGCTGAGCTACAGTTCCACGTACATTGTCACAACTGCTGAGCACTGTTTTTAGATTGTCTTTGCTGTCTCTTTTAACCATACTAGGTTTTGGCTTCTTTTATAAGTGCCTCAGAGCCGGGACACCTGCTTCTTTCAGCGAAGAGTCTCTAGCCAGCACTAATTTCACTAAACATCAAAATCAGTAGTTATACAGCTGATCAATCCTTTCAGCCCAGGAGATAAAACTTTATTTTTGTTTTGGTGGGTACACCAAGAGTTGCACACTTTTGAGAAGTAACATCTGTTCCACATTTAACCTCAATCCAACTAGTAGTTATTAGAAGAGCATCAAGAGGCCAAGGTTACTGGTCAAGGCTACTCTTTGAGGCTACTGGTTTATCACCTTCAGTTTGTTTAGTTTGTGGTTTAATTACATGGATAGCCTGTAAGCAATACTTCTTTTCAGTTCCAGGTGTTGCTTGGCTACTGGTTAAGTGTACACCTGTGAACTGAGTATCCTGCAGCAATGTCCTTGCAGCTATTAGTCCAAACATTGGCAGCGATTTCGGAGAAAAACACAGAGAATATTTTTCTGCAAATCTCTGTTTCTTCTTCTGTCAGAAAAAAGCTGGACCTGGCACCACAGCTCACTAGCTGACATCAGGATCTTTGGGGGACATGGCCCAATCACCCCTGTTATGCTGTGATAATACAGCATTTATTTAAGATTCTGTCAAATAGCACCTCTGTTATTCAAGACCAATTTCAAGAGAACAAATTTTGCAGGATGGGATCAGCACTGAGGGAAATTTCAAATAAAGAAATTTTAACTTGACAATTCCAAAAACGTTTGTTTGAAGGACCAACGTTGTATAACATAACATTTTTATTCCCATTCAGATTTGTTATTTTTATTTTAACAATTGGAAAAGCAGATGAGAAAATGTGTGGAGCTTTTTATTCATTATTGTTCAATAGCCAAGTCTTCTCTGTCAAAATTCTGCCTTGCCAAAAGTAAATTTTAAATTTGTAAATGAAATGCTTCAGTTCTGTAATGATAAATATCTGAAACAAGGGTGATATTCCTTAATACCAATGCCTTTCTTTTGTGAGTTTTAGGTCTGACAGGAATGTAAGATCACAATCAGTACACCATCATACTGCAAAATTTCAGAGAAATTTTATGTTGAGATTACACATTTTTGAGCAGCAAGGATGGGCAGAAGACAATAGTCCCATGAAGTTTCCATTTTAGTTGGCTAGGTTAAGTGCATTAATATAGATGCCTAATTTCTTAACTTATTGTTATCTGTTTATCTCATACTTTATAACAAAAGCTCTACTTCCACTACTGCTTCTTACGATAAAGGGAAAAGAGTTTCCAGCTCTAATGAATTCTGAACCATTGAGGTTTCTTACCTTTTCTTTAACATTCTCACGACTGAAGCTCAGAACACAAAATTAAAAAAAAAAAAAAGGAAGAGGAGATATGGTAGATAGGAAAAAACCAAAAAAGCATTTACCCTTAATGAAAAATCCTTTAGCTTGAAGTACAAGAAAACATCATATATTCCAAACGTAGCTCTTTTTTTTTTTTTTTACCCCCAATTAATTCATTAACTTGTGTCAGGATTACTTTGTTCTAATGTGTTTTTACCTTCATTTCCTAAACTTTAATGTTCCATGCAAAAGATACAGATAAAAATGTGCACTTCCTCCACTCAGTGTGCGCACGATCTGTGAAAGGTTTGAGTGATTTCAGTTGGTATGTGTGATACGGTAATTTTCATGAAGGCCTAAGAAGATTTTATCTAACCCATTTGTCTAGTTAAGGAATAATTTGCACTAATGACAAAGCTGCTAGTTAACTTCTCAAAACAGTTTTAGACTGTAGTTTGGTGTGTATATACGTTCTCCAAAATGCTAAGGAAATTCCTTTAAGTCCAATTATCTATGAATGTATTCTAAGATGGCTTCTGTATTTACTACACAGTATCTTTGGTAACTTACGCATTAGAAAAGGGTAAATTGTTTCAGTATCCTTATCACCTCTTTGAAGAGTAAAGCATGAGAATAACACATGATAAACAGAAATGACAGAACAGATTTTACCTAAACAGCCAAATTCCAAGTAGAGTTAGATTTAACTGTTCCTTGCTCTACAGACCGTTCTTCAGAAATGACACATGTGCCAGCACATTAAATGCACAAGAGACTATCGCTCTACCTTTAGGTCCTTTGTAACACAGCTCAGAAGTATTATGTCTTACATGAGAACCTAATCCACATGAATTTGGTTGGGGTTTAAATATTAATTGTCTAGATACCTGATTAGGATTTTTGCACTTTATAATACTATCTTTTTTCAGACATGCCTGTGTCTAGTTTTGGTTACTGTAACAGGTAACTTTCCCAAATTTAGTCTTGTTTGCAGGTTGTTGCATAAAGTGGGCATAACAGCTCTAATGGTGTGCTGTGCTGTGAATGCTTTTGATAAATATGAAACAATACATTTGCAGTTGAAGATTACTATAAATACTTCAAGGATAATTCTATAATCAGCTACAGATGTTCAGCAATGAAAAGAATTGTACTAGGTGTACTTAATGACTGAGACTAAAGTACAATCTAATTTAGCTTTTTTATGTGGGAGGGATGGATCTTGCTGTTACAAATAAACCAGCAATCCCAAGAGAAGGTGAAGGCCAAACAAGAAGGTTAGTAAAGGTTAAAGGAGATATTCCTTCACTTAAACTGGTAAAGTTCCCACTGACTGGAAAAGGGGAAACATAACCCTGACTTTTAAAAAAGGAAAACGGAAGACCTGGGGAACTACAGGCTGGTCAGTCTCACCTCTGTGCCTGGCAAGATCACAGAGCAGATCCTCCTGGAAACCATGCTAAGGCACATGGAAAATAAGGAGGTGATCAGTGACAGCCAACATGGCTTCACTAAGGGCAAATCATGCCTAACAAATTTGGTGGCCTTCTGTGATGGAGTTACAGTGTCAGTGGACAAGGGCAGAGCAACCGATGTCATCTACCTGGACTTGTGCAAAGCACTTGACACTGTTCTGCAAAACGTCCTTCTCTCTAAATTGGAGAGACATGGATTGAATGATGGACCACTTGGTGGCTAAGGAACTAGCTAGATGGTTGTACTCACAGAATTGCAGTCAGAATTCCACTCGTTCAATGTCCAAGTGGAGACTGGGGATGGGTCAGTACTGGGACCAGTATTATTTAACATCTTTGTCAGTGTCCTGTTTTTTGCCTGGGATGGAGTTAAATTTCACAAGAGTTTGGGAGGGGACACAGCCCGGACAGCTGGCCCAAACTAGCCAAAGGTGTATTCCAATACCATATGTCATACTCAGTAGATAAAGGGGGCTAGCTGGGGAGGAGGGGTTGCTGCTTGGAACAGGCTGGGCATTGGGTCAGGTGCACAAACTGCATTGTGCATCACTTGCATTGTATATTCTAAGTATTTTTGTTGTCATTTTCCTCTTCCTTTGCTGTCCCAGTAAACCGTCCTTATCCCAACTCATGAGTTTTACTTTTTTCTTCCAGTTTTCCTCCCCATGCCACCAGGGGGCAAAGGGGTGAGAAAGCCCTCTATTCTGCCCTGGGGAGGCCACATCTGGAGGTCTGTGTCTAGTTCTGGGCTCCCCAGTTCCAGAAAGACAGGGAACTACTGGAAAGAGTCCAGCGTAGGGCTACCAAGATGATCGAGGGTTGGAGCATCTCTCGTATGAGGAAAGGCTGAGGGAGCTGGGTCTGTTTAGTCTGGAGAAGAGAACACTGAGAGGAGATCTCATCAACACTCATAGATATCTAAAGGGTGGATGCCTAGAGGAAGGGGCCAGACTTTTCTCAGTGGTGCCCAGTGACAAGACAAGGGGCAACGGGCACAAGCTGAAACACAGGAAGTTCCATCTCAACATAAGGAAAAACTTCTTCACTGTAAGAGTGACCAAGCACTGGCACAGGCTGCCCAGAGAGGCTGTGGAGTCTCCTTTTCTGGAGATGTTCAAAACCTGCCTGGATGCCATCCTGTGCAACATGCTGTAGGTGATCCTGCTCCAACAGGGGGGTTGGACTGGATGATCTCCAGAGGTCCCTTCCAACGTCTACTACTCTGTGAATCTGTAAATACTGAACCAATATTCACTTTAATACTGTGAAGGAAATAAAATAATGTCTGTGCTAATAATTTCTTTATTAATTTCACATCTGTGGACCAAGAGTTTCCTAGCACAATAACTTCAATATTAACAGTAACACAGAAATAATTGGAAAAGATCAGACTCGGGCTGCAGGGACTAGCCGAGAGCGCTGGTGCTCTAGGCTTCCTGTGTCACAGCCCCCAGGAGAAACATCGGGAGACGCTTGATGGAGGGGTTTTGGCTGTCACTTGGAAGGTTCTCAGCTCCTTCTGTGCACTTAGGCCCAGCACGGACAGACCACGAATGCTGCAAATAATAGTTTCATCTGCCTCCTCCTCCCTGCTCTCCCAGGCCTCTGCCAGAGTCCCTTGCTATAAAAAATGGAAAGACCGATAAGAAACCCCACCATTTACTTAACACAGTGAGTTTCGCTGGTTGTACTAAGATCTCTTCTACCTCCCTCCATCCTTCTTCACTCATTCAGTCATTTCATATCACTATCTCCTCTAATGCCACAGAAGAGGAAAAATAAACATGCTTAATTTAAAATTTAAGGGAAATAAATATATGATTAAATTTGTGTATTGGAAAGGTAGTACAATTACAGTATTCCCACTGTTATCTGATTTTGCTTTGTCTACCTCTCCTCTCATCTTTTGGTCATGATTTGGCTTTTTTAGATCTTTTTGCCAAATGGACTGTTCTAAGTACTGTGAAAGAACTGTAGCTGAGTATTACGGCAGTGATAGTAATAATCATAGTAGTAGGTTTTGTTCCAGTGACTCCAAATCTTCTTGTTCATTTCTTGGGAGCTAATGGCATTTAAACTAGTTAGGAGCTAACAACAAGCTCCAAAGCAGCCTGTCGGGCCTTAAGTCAGGCTCAGCTGATGAGCCATTCCCTCTACACATTGCAGCTAGTAATGGATGACATAAATCAAGTGCTAAGGTAACCAGTTAAACTTTAGAGAGACTTAGCAGGGCTTCCTCCAATGTAAAATTTATATGATCTTCTAGTATGTAGAAAATGTTTTGTAATTTTTTTCCATTATGAACTATTTTAACTATTTCAGTGCTATCCTTAGGCCTACATAACTTCTCTCATTTGTCGCATCCCTCAGTCAACTTACCTAATCCTCTTTGAAGAGATATGGTTAAATCCTTCTTAGTTCTACCTTGGCTTTAATTTGAAGTTGTTGTTGTTGTTGTTATTATTCATAAGGTTTGCACCTGGACAAGCTGCAGCTTTTTCTGGAGCATCCTAGCTCTTTACCTCCATTTGTTCAGTTATTTATTTTAATACTAATGACAAACTTTGGTGTGTGCATTTTGGAGTGTAACAGGTAAAGCTCAGCAGTCTCCTTTTTTTCCCCCCAAATGTCCACACATTTCCATTACACTCTGCAGGGCTGAGGTCAACTGAATGGACACTATTTCCCCATGCATTTCTTTAAAACTGGTGCTTGTTTTCTGATTAAACCATGTAAGCTAGTACAGTTCAGCTGAAAATTCAGACTGAAAAAAACACACAGGTCACAATATGATTTGAACTGAAAACTGGTGGATGAGGGAAAGGCTGTTGATGTAGTCTACCTAGACTTCAGCAAAGCCTTTGACACGGTCTCCCACACCATTCTCCTGGAGAAGCTGGCGGCCCATGGCCTGGATGGGTACACTCATCACTGGGTTCAAAACTGTCTGGATGGCTGGGCCCAGAGAGTGGTGGTGAATGGAGTGAAATCCAGCTGGCGACCGGTCATGAGTGGTGTTCCCCAGGGGTCGGTGTTGGGGCCCATCCTCTTCAACATCTTTGTTGATGACTTGGATGAGGGAATTGAGTTTAATCAAAGGTTGGATGTGGTACTTAAGGACATGGTTTAGTGGGTAATAGGTGGTGGGGGGACGGTTGGACTAGATGATCCTTGAGGTCTCTTCCAAACTTAATGATTCTATGATTCTATGCCAAGTCACCTTGCTGCACTACACCAGCAGCCTTTGAGCTTTGATGTCCTGACATTGCTCTGCTAGCCTAAAAGCAAAGCATTGCTTGCCCTGAGCCAGAGAATTTTCATATGGACGCTTACATGTGCTAAATTAGCGCAGAGCTGAATTTGAAGTAAACAAGCATTCTTAAAAGTTAAGTTGATCCTAAGATGCTCACTACAGGTTTTTGATTTTAGTGAAATGAGAACTGTAATTATCAGCATTGGCTGTCATTCTGTGCATGGGGGAGGACAGGGGACTGTGAACGCAGCAAAGAGATAGGAAGTGTAAGAAGCAAAAGACATTTTGAAAAATGTACACTGGGAGCCTAAAGTGAGGAGAGGAGGTGAGTAGGAAACAGGAGGACAAAAAAGAAAAAACTGCAAAGATATTAGAGGCAAGACCAAGTAAAATGTTGCAAGAGGCTAATCATGTCTCAGAAGATGGAAAGGTAGCTCCTTTATCTTGAGAAGGCTGGGGATTAAAAAACTTGTCCTTCAGCAACAATAGGAAATATCTTACATGCAATTAAGGCTGTATTTTGACCTTTAGAAGCCACTTCATTTTAGAGAGCACGTGGCTCAGGAAGAATATTTGCAAAGGTAAATTGAAGCTGCAAAAGCATAGTCTCTTTAAAA
The DNA here is from genome assembly GCA_013399095.1 of Psophia crepitans. Lineage (NCBI taxonomy): Eukaryota > Metazoa > Chordata > Aves > Gruiformes > Psophiidae > Psophia > Psophia crepitans. The sequence continues at coordinate 25,863 of VWZZ01000334.1, forward strand.
ATCTTAAAGGTTTCAAACCCAGTCTTTTTGGGGGGTCCTGACTAGTTATTTTCACTTGGCTAGGTTGGAAATACTATTTTTTTAAATCAGCACCCATGAATGCCATTATAGGGACAACTAGCCTGTAAAAGATCTGAAAAAGCATTTTCTTATTATCTGTTTTTTTTTTCATTTAACCTTTTCTCTGCAGTTTGTGACATGTTAGTCCTGTGAAAGTAGGAATATTACTACTAAATTATCGCTCTCCTACAGCAGACACTTTCTGGCTGGTTAACCTGTTAAGAAAAACATGATGATAGACCATCATGCTGTTAAATAGTTCTTCCTACATCAGCTTTCCAAAGGTAAAAATAGATAAAATTGTTCTAGCAGCACGAAGACTACTGAAGTTTAGTTTCCTACATAGTTTTTCTGAAAGTCTCTTGAACACTCTGCCACTAATTATTTTCACCTCATCAGGCTGGCATTTAATTTTTCACTCTAGCTCCTATAAATGCTGCTATTAGAGAAAATGGGGCTGGCAGGCTGTAGAAACACTGACCTACCAGGCAGCTGCTACCTCATGGCTGCTCACCTTGACAAACAGGAAGGATCAGGACTGAGTTTCCTCCTGTTTCTCCTGGCAGGGGACACAGAAGGATCTGTAGATCCATTTTCAGAGGCTAAAAGAGACATTAGCAACCTTCTTGTTCTGATTTGTTTCGTACTCTGCCGCTTGATGGTGCTGATCCTGGATACCATGGCAGTATTTTTTTGTCCAGATGTAAAATAGGTGTTGATTACATCTCATATACGTTCCTGGTATCTTTCTAGATGAAACTGACTCGTTGGCAAAACTGCAACTACAATAACTCAAAATGCTTCCTTACACCCTCTCTGCATTTTCGGCACTAGCTGGTGTCCAGCACTACCATTTCCACAAGGCACGTACAGTATTGATACTTTCTAGTGGCACACATGTAGGTATACATACAGTTATTTTAAAATACCAGAAAATTAGATGTGTTATTTCCTTCTTAACCTGCACAGAGAAGCTACAATATGAATTTTCAGAACAATGGAAAGGCTTTTTGAGGTTTTATAAACAGCAGAGGCAGGACTGGCAGAAACCCCCTGTGTCCTTTCTTTAGGCAGTTTTTCAATATTAAAGCTTCACATGCTATGGAGCATGGTGCAGAAAGCTTGACAATTTAGTTTGCTTTGGACTGATCTAGGAACTCCAATTTTCTTACATTTGAAAATCCACTCTCAGATCTCAGAATGACTTTGAGACAATATTAGAATTCCCTGGGGAGGTTTCCTAAAAGTGCTGAGTTAGCTTCCCTGATCTCCCTTTACGATTCCAATAACTGCTGATTAGAAGAGGACTTATGTGCCAGGTTGCAGTCACTGTCTGTAGAGTTTTACTCACACAAACACACCTTCCAGAATAAAAGAATATTCAGGCTACTTGCAGCACTTGTGCATTCAAAATTTCAGTGCAATTTTTCCATCCTCGGGCAATGCCAGGCATACTTACTGGGGCAAAGGAGGGGGCTAAGAGAACGGCGCCTTCCCTAATATAGCAGTCCGCAATGGTAGCAAGCATGCCACCATCTACAATGCACCAGCTAGGCCCTGCAGTATCACACAGGTACTTTTCTATTTTAATTATTTCTGATAATAATTCTCTTAAATGCTACTCAGCCTCTGCCTTCCTACCACTGTAGTCACTCATGCTTTAGCTGGCATTCTCAAAATGTTTCCCAAGAAGGCATAAACGCATGCCAGTAAGGACAGAAAGCCAAGGAGCACTGGAGAAAGCCAGTGCCTGGCATGCTACCTTCTACAATGGCTAAAAGCACCCAGAGCTGGCCCCAAGCCATTTGCTTCCTCTTGAAGCATAAAAACAAGCAGACACTGTAAAACCTCAGGCTCTCCCTTAATCCTTTTCTCTTTTGGGGTCACAATTGCTGGGCTCTTCTCTCAGTAAAAGGATGGGAACTCCCACAGTGCTTACATGTACCTATGAAGGCTAGTTTTTCCTCCTCTCTTGTTTAGCTGTTCTTCCGTTTCTTATACTGCTTATGGGATCTCCAGGGTTCACACCGCATCAGAGTCTTGTCTGTACACACAGAGTCCTTGTCTAAAAAAAAAAAGTGCCATATTATGTAGTCACTGTTCAGACAGGGTTGTACTTTCATTATTAGTATAAACTGGAATTTTAGTTGGTCTACAGTGAAAAGATCATGCTCTGAAATTAACTATGGTGCTAAGTAATAACTTCATAGATTTCCTAAGAATGACGCCTAGAGGCTTAATTAAAAGGGCCAACATCAGAGAAATTACTTTTTATGTTTTGATTAAATCTATTTGAACCCAGGCAAAGAAAATGCAATATAAATCAAGGGAAGAATCCAATAGACTAAGATTGATTTTGCATCATATATTAAAATTAAAAAATAGAAAATGTGGAAAGATTTATTTTCATCTGAAATTGGCTGAAGAGGAATAATCCTGAAATCTCCAAGGGATTCATCCTCCCCACATAAAAAAAAAAACAACAACAAAAAAACCAACCCAGAGCGTGAGAAGGGAAAAAAGTAATTATAAAGGAAGCATTATCATGTGAGAAACTGTAAAAAGAAAACATTCTAGTATTGAGAACGTGATACCTTAGATTTATAGGAAAGTACATAATTAAATTAATGTATAGTTTTACAGGAGCTATGTTCTAGAAACCCATTATTAAGTATTTCCCTCAACAACTGAGAAAGTACATAAATCTATAAAAGATGTTTTTCTGAAAGCATCCTCCTGGCTCTTTGGGTCTGCTATCTACAAAACCCAGGTTGAAATACTATTAAATTCGTGAAGTTATGCTTAGAATTCCAGAAACACCAGAATCAAACTTTAATTTTAAACTTAGAGCTACTTCAGTAGCTCACCCATTATGCCAACATCTTTATATACAGAAGGTGGGGTTAGGGATAGAGGCACACCCTCACACCCCATCATTTATAATCACTATAATGTCTTTGCTGTTCACATCAACAGCAACATGCAATGCCAGCATCCTGCAGCCATGGGTAACACACAGCAAAGTAGTACCACATACGCAAAGAGGTAAAGGGTAACAAGCTACAATAGGTAAAAAACTTGTTACATGTAACAAATTTTGCTATTTTATTTTCTTCTTTTACTGTCCTTGTAGTTACACCTGCTATAAAATTGTCTGTCAAGATCCTCACCATTAAAAGCATTAGACCTGCTGCTGCTGAGACAATTCCACTCTTCTTGTCTGCTTTTAAGCTTTGCTTTAGGACACACTCTCTCCCTCCTCCTACAGGCCTCACCATTCTGATTTGCAGAAAACTGGTATCTTCATTCTGCTTTTTCTCCCCTTCCCAGGATTTTTCTCTCAAATACCCAGAAGGTAACAGCAAGCAGGGGGAATCAGTCAAGTGCCTCATCTGGCCCACATTGTGGCTTTACAAGGATGAAAGGCTTAAGTGCACAACACTGCGAGCTGTGCATGGGCTTAGAGCCGCACGGCTTCAGCCTTCAGGAGGCTGACAGTGCATCCCTCCTGTGGCAACTAAATCCTCCTGTGAGCTGCGTGGGCACCCCAAAATATGCAAGCCAGAACCCTAGCTTCTGCTTTTGGTAGATATTGCATATTCATTTTTGCAACATTTATGTTCCTGTGTGGATCTAACTGAAAATTTCTTTCCTTCCACCACGAGTCCCTTTGCATTGCCTGGACAAGAGCTGCCCACAATTTCAGCCAAATTCCCTCTGTCCACAGTGAGACTATGAATATACACACTCATAACAACTGAGGGCTTTTGGACTGCATGCTAAAATTGCTTCTTGTCTCTCTGCAGCCACTGAACATAGCTGGCAGGTTCTACTCTGTGAATGGGCATAGAGATGACAACAGTTCCTGATCCTTGATGTCATGAAGCTGAGAGAGGAACTTTGCCATGAAATTTTAGCTTTTAAGTAGTGCCTTATAAATTTGTGTAATAATTATCCAGTCGCAGACAAAGTTAAATATTCTTACCAAGGTGCAGAATATGAGGATCCAAATTTCTTGATCTTCTGTTGGCTCAGTGTGTGATCCTGGAAAAATCTTTGTACTTCCTCAAGCTTCTGTTCTCTTGTCATCAAAAACTATGTTTGTTCTCCTTTGGATGGTAATATTGTATTTGAATAGACACTGAAGTTGGCAGTGAGCAACTTGTACAATCTTGATCTTACTGTTCCCCCTACATCTTGCCAAAAATAAAAGATAAAACATGCTACAGTTACTTGAAATAACTTCTAATTTGTGATACATCCATTTAATCACGGTCATTTTAAAATGTGTTCATCTAAAACTTTACAGGAAATTCTGTAGAAGGGATGTCTAAATTCAGAAGTTATACCCTTGTATTTCTCAAAAGTGATGGAAAGTAAGACCGCATTCTTATCACATATATTGCATTTAGTATCTTGTGAAATATGGTCCAAGTACTGAAGTACAAGAGGATTTGTGTGATTCACAAGGATCAAGAAAATACCTCAGCCATCATGGGACTGACAGTTACTTAATGCTCAAAAGCACCAATATACAACGAACAAAAGGCCTGACACAGGAAGTGGTGATCAGAGAGAATGTTGGGACAGCTCACACAACTGGAGGCCTGCACTAGGCAGATGCAGGATCCATAGGAAGGACAGGCTGGGAAGGTGAGGAGGAGACATCATCTTTCATGTCAGAGAGCAGTGGGGATGCATCACGGATCTCTGCCTTGGAGTGGGTGATGAGGTGGCTGGGAGCTGATGGGTAAGGACTAGTGGGCAGACCCTAACGTTAGGAAAAGTGTTTATGAAGGGTTAGGAAAGTTGACTCTGATGACGTATGTGGGGAGAAGAAGAAAGCTTTGTGCAGGTACATTGGCAAGTAAAGGATGACTAGGGAAAATGTGGGCTCACTGCTGAATGGGTAAGGGACAGGACATGGGAAAAGTCAAGGTAGTCAGTGTTACTTTCACCTCAAATCCTTAGAGGTAAATCAATCCCAGGTCACTAAGACCAGTGGGAAAGATCAAGGCAAGGAATACTTGTCCTTGGTGGAGATGGATCAGGTCAGAGAACATTTAAACAAACTGGATGTTCATACATCCACAGGATGTGACAGGTTGCACTTAGAAGTGCTGAGGGAGCTGGCCCATGTCATTGTGAGGTCACTCCCAAGTATCTTTGAAAGGTCAGTGCAACTTGGAGAGGTTCCTGAAGACTGCAAAAAAGCAAATGTCATCCCTATCTTCACGAAGGGAAAAGAGATGGAAGCATCTCTCATACAAGAAAAGGCAGAGAGAGATAGAAGTCTTTAATGTGGAGAAGAGAAGGCTCAGGGAGATCTTATCACTGTATATAAATACCTGATGGGCAGAGTAAAGAAGATGAACCCAGGCTCGTCTCAGTGGTCCCCAGTGATAGGACAAGCAGCAATGGCTACAAATCAAAACACACAGAATTGCATATAAACATAAGAAAATATTTTTTTTTTACTGTGAGGGTGGTTGAACACTGGAACAAGTTGCTCAGAGAAGCTGTGAAGTCTCCATTCCTGGAAACACTCTAACTTCACCAGACACAACCCAGCAGCCCAAGTCCCTCAGTCAGCCTCCTGGGACAGCCCTTTCGGGCAGTCACAGCCCACCTTTCTTGACCACTGTTGCCAGGACAGACATGTCTGCCTCCATGCCACAGCCCTGCAGCCACCACTAATGGGCACAGGCAGCATCTTCACTGGCTCCCCACCTCCACAAACAAACCCATGCCTGGCTTGCTCGGGTGCAGCTCAGAGCCAGCAAGGAGCAGTAAGGGCTCCCGCAAACATTGATGGGCACCCTCATGTCTGGTGGGGTGTTGTAACCCAAGTATTAGCAAGGCAGCCTACAAGCCTGTGGTCTGGACTTGAAGCAGTCATGTTAGCAATGAGTACTGTGTAGGATCAGTCTCCAGGAGAGGTATCATAGGACAGTGAAAATGAGCTACGGAACCCCACAGAGCCTCAGTCAAATAATGGGACTCTGCTGTGTGGAAGTGGCCATGGAGTTTACAGTCTTTTTACAGAATCATAGAATATCCTGAAATGGAAGGAACCCTTAAGGATCATCGAGTCCAACTCCTGGCTGCACACAGGACCAGCCGAATCAGAGCAGACGACTGAGAGTGTTGTACATGCTTGCATTTTGGATGCTACCAAAAAGAAAAAATAAATCCCAAAATAGCAACAGTTTTTAAGCTTTAGCATCTAACAGGCTTTGAGTTTCACAGATTTGATTGTACAAATTAGGAAAGAAATGAAAATACACATAAGAGGCTTGAATAAATGTTTTCCTTAGGCTCACTGCAATGGGGGAAAAAAGCATCATGCAAAATTGTACATATTTATACCAAAAGCAGGTCACAACGCCCTTGATTATATACAACTCCCACCGCAAATTTGTTTCTTTCATAACATTGTATGTGTTTGGCTAACTGACTCAATACACAAAGTCTTATATCACAAACAAAGGCTGTTGTTTACACATGAGAAGCCTACCACAAGACCCTAAACTGGTCTACTCTAGTCCAGCCTAGTGATAAAGTATGCCCACGTGACTTCAACAAAGAAGCCAAACCCATGTAAACAAATGGATGATTTGTTTTATAATTGTATGGTGAGATTAAATTAAGATCTATTAGGCATATGTTCTTGAGGGTGGACAGTTACATTACAGAAGCTCCCTATTAGATTTTTAAAATTCATGCGCAAAATTACCCATTCATGGAGTATGTAGCACTTAGTCTTTACAGCAGTTACGAACTCCAGCCACAGTTCGGTGAAAGCAAGGACTTGCACTAACTCCACAGGACACCAGAGTGCAGAAAGTGACAATTAATTACACCATTCTTTGTCACTGTCTGGAGTGGATTGATTTACTCAGAACAGATCAATCAGTCTGTGGATAATTCCATCCAACCCACAGACTTTTCTGCCATGGTCTTTGAGCATAAGGGAAAAATTTTAAAGCCTCATGTGTGGCCACACAGCTGAACAGCTTCGTCGGTGCCTGTGCATGACCCAGTGCTTAGACTTCAGAACCTCAGGCACTGCCACAGCCACAAAGGTCATCAATTTGGCACCATCCCATGACATCAGAAAGTTGGCGCAACATGATTTTTGTCAAAATTGTTTAAATGACTATCCTAACTCTGGTTAAACTACAAACATCGAATTCCGTCATCAACGGAATTTCTTCTGGAATTAGGGCTGGAAATTGCAGTGATTTTCCTAAAGTGGATTCTCAGTGGCTGGTATAATCTCAGATTTTGCACAGCAACTAAACAAACCTGTATTTGTTTATTTAAGATACAATGTGGCTTAACATATACCTACTCAGCGTTTTTTGCATTTGTTACATTATATATTGAAGAATTATGAATTTCTTTAATACTGGTTATTTTACTCATATAGGTAAAGCTGCTCTAGCAATATGTCTGAATATAATTTTAAAAATCATTACTGACACTTCTGTGTATGATAAACTCAATGTAACCAAACTGTAAGAGACTGTAAATACTGATTAAGATGTCAAGCTTCTAAATTAACTATGGATATGTCTACTACAGCATTTTAGTTCATATCAATAGTGCACTGTCAAAGCATGTCTCTTACTAACCTCACTTACCGTACTCTGATTCTCTTCATGAGGAAATCTTGGTGCATGCAAACTTCATGTGCCTTTTCAATGCAAGAGCTTCAGCTCAGTGAGTGGACTGCATTCCAGCACGTAGCACGCACAGAGGTAGCAGCAGAAAGATCCCAGTTTGTACAGCTCATGCCACATCCTGGAGTGCTTTTCATGTGCATAAAAGGCCAGATGTCACCAGTTTCACATTTGCTTTTTACAGTCAGCCTTTGCAGTCAGTTCTTGCCATCTTGTTCCTTCCTCATCCCTGCAAATGATGGTATGGACCATGTCTTCTGTGTCTCAGAACTGTCAACAGGGTGCCACATGAGAAAGTGCACTTCTTATAAAACTGTGTGGACAGAGAGCTTGCAGTACCAGGATGACACCAAACTGATGGTCTGCCAGTGATAATCTCATCACCACTGAGGAGAGGACCAGCAGCTACAGCAAAATACAATTTAAGAAGACAAAGTAACTTCTATGTGGAAAAGATAAAAACTTACCTTCGTCAGAACCCAGGACTTCCAGAGCAGCATGGCAGTACTGCCCACGTAATGGAGAGCCTAAGCAATGACAAGGTGGGCTCACTACTGAGCCTTGTGCCCAGCAAAGCAGCGTGGCCATCCATTCCCACCCCCAAGGTCAAACATCCAGGCTGCACTGGTAGCTAAGTCAGTAGAAAAAAAGAAGTCTTAGTTCCTCAACTGCCTGTTACAGCTTGATAGGGGAATCCCGGTGTTCCTGAATGAACATCAAGGACATGTCACCAGCAGGTTGAGGGAGGTGATTCTGCCCCTCTACTCCACTCTTGTGAGACCCCACCTGGAGTACTGCATCCAGCTTTGGGGTCCTCAGTACAAGAAAGACATGGACCTGTTGGAGCAGGTCCAGAGGAGGGCCATGAAGATGATCAGAGGACTGCAGCACCTCTCACGTGAAGGCAGGCTGAGAGAGTTGGGCTTGTTGAGCCTGGAGAAGAGAAGGCTCTGGGGAGACCTAACTGTGGTCTTTCAAAACCTAAAGGGGGCTTGTAAGAAAGGTGGGGACAGATGTTTCAGTAGGGCCTGTAGTGATAAAACAAGGTGTAACAGTTTTAAACTAAAGGAAGATAGATTCAACCTAAATATAAGGAAAAAATCTTTTGTGATGAGGGTGGTGAAACACTGGAACAGGTTGCCCAGAGTGGTTGCAGATGCCCCATCCCCCGAAACATTCAGGCCGGGTTGGACAGGGCTCTAAGCAACCTGACGTAGTTGAAGATGTCCCTGCTCATTGCAGGGGAGTTTGAACTAGATGGCCTTTAAAGGCTCCTTCCAACCCAAACTATTCTATGATGCTGTGATTCTGTGACACTCCAGGATATTAACTGAGGAAGAAGTGGGCATAATAAAGTACACAGCGTTCATGTAGACAGCAAGGGACTGATGCTACAGTCCAAGCCAACCTCACCTAACCCTATAAAAGCCTAATGAATTAGTAGGCATTCAAAGAATGTGTTCACATACAGCTGGACTACAGTTACGCAGATCACCAAGCAAGAGGGGATGTCCACATCATGAGGGCGATAGGTAGAAAACACTCAGGAGACCAGTGAATGACTTATGTCTATAAGATAGCATAAGCTAAATATAAGATCGTTACATGTACGAGTATTTACCAATCAGCTAACTAATAACTAACTAATTTGCTTAAGCAGAATTGTGTGGTGACTTGTGTATTTACTGCAGTATCCAAAAGAACCATGGGAAGCAGCCAGTGTAGCCTCTAGGTCTGCACCAAGTTGCCTATGCCTTAACATTAACATCTATACATGCCTCCTTTGGTTTCTTCCCCTCATCATGAGCACTCACAAGAATGGAAAAGACAGAAACCAACGGGGCTAAACTTCAGAGAAAGCAAAAGAGTTTGTTTCTTCATGTAACAGTTGTCAGACAGTAGTCTTTTCTTGACAAAAGACATTGTGAATGCAAAGCTTATACATGAGTTTAAGGGGAGACTGGACAAATTCTTGGAAAAGATTATCTGAAGGTTATAAAAACGACAAATCATGCAGGGTTCAGAACATTCCTGAGCTGAATATAGTCATGGGGTAGCAAAGTTAAACAAGTGAAATGCATGTATATACTTGTTCTTGAACTTCTCTAGACATTAACTTATACCAACTCGGCCAACAAGAATATTGGATTAGATGTACCCATGGACTGAAGCAGTTTGATTGCTCTTGCACACTTTACTTTAGTATTTGGTACTGTCTTTATACTGTTTTGTAAAATATATTGTGTTCTGTACAACATGGCTGATAGGAATGCCTTATGGTATGTTTCAGATAAGCTACAAATGACAGACTGCATATGAAAGCCACTTGAAAACACGAACAACCTATGAAGTGGACTTAACAAAAAAATGGGCTTTGCTGTATGACACTACTAGACTGGCTAATTTTGACCATATAAGAAATGGCCAAACTCCTTAAGATTCTCTATTTCAGAAAGGTACTGAGGGATGGCAATGTTATTCTTTTGGCAACCAAAACCTGAAAGCATTACAGCCTTTCTTGCATTATCACTCTCAACGTAAGAAACTGCAGTATAAATTCCTGCATATGAAACCAATTCTTTTCCAGAGGTGTTAAAAGTTTTGATTCTGATAATAAAAAGCAGTACTTTTCAAAGTACAAGAGCAATTTCTGTCCAACCTTGTTTCAGTTCACCGGTGGAAAACTTTGATTATATTCTGATTATTCCTTATCCACATAAGAAGGCATAAAATTATTTTGAGATATACATTATATTCTTGTCCTTGTTTTAGCTGGAACAGAGCTAATTTTCTTACTAGCAGTTGATACAGTGCTGTGTTTTGGATTTAGGATGAGAATAATGTTGATAATACACTGATACTTCAGTTGTTGCCAAGCAGTCAAGAACTTTTCAGCTTCTCGTGCTGGCCTGCCAATGAGAAGTGGTGTGGGGAGTGGGCTACACAAGAAACTGGGAGGGGACACAGCCAGGACAGCTGACCCAAACTGGCCAAAGGGATATTCCAGACCATACGATGCAATGCTCAGCATATAACTGGGGAGTTGGCTGGGAGGTAGCATGGCTCAGGAACTAGCTGAGCATCAGCTCCAGGTAGTGCGCAATTGTGCTGTGCATCGCTTATTTTGTATATTCTTCTACTATTATTATTACTGTTGTTGTTGTTAGTATTTCCTGACCTATTACACTGTCTTTACCTCAACCCATGAGTTTTCTCACCTATTTTCCTATTCAGTTCTCTCCCACATCCCACGGGGGGGCAGGGAGTGAGTAAACAGCTGTGTGGTGCTTAGTTGATGGCTATGGTTATACCATGACAATGCCACACCTGAATATAAAATACACGTCTTTTAACTTTAATCAATAGCACATGCATATTTCAGTTTGGCATGTTGTTTAATACCGTCATTAGTTACGGAAGTTCAGTGAAGTCATTGAGTGTTTTTATGGATTATCTTGCAATAAATAACTGTTAAGAAGTTAAAAAAAAAAAGAGACCTTCTCTTCAAAAAATGTATTCTTTGATAAAGGTCAAATTGGTAACATCCTGAGATAAAAATTTGGAGAAATGTATCTGAAATTTTTTGAAACAGAATTTCTGTTTCCATTAAGCCCTGACTAATCTAAGTGGGTACCTCTTCAAATTAATTTCATAGATAGAAGCATCAAAACATTGAAGTGATTAAATAATTTCCCTCAAAAAAAATAGCTACTACCCTTTTCTGACACCGCAAGTGATCATGTATTTATAGACTGAAATGCTGGTATAGACTAAAATATTCTGCAAATATACTGGCTCAAGGAAAGAAGTATTGTGATATTTATATATGTATATTTTGAATTTCTGCCAAGGCCCAAATTAGGTTTGATTGTTCTTTCCACATAGTCAGGCGCATAAAGTTTCAGGATTTGAGAACGCAAATCAACAGCCCAGCCCAGTGCTTTTATCCTTCAACTTTATGACATTTACCACAGCTCACTCTGTTCATCTTGCCAAGTAAATAAGCATGCAAGTTACAACTGACACAACAGAAAAGTCAGTACAGCATCAAGAAATACAAAGCTTAAGATCAACACTTTCTTCAGCAACATGGATGAGATTAATATTGCTAAAGCTTTACCATGGAACTGCGTCATATCACTCTGGCAACAATCTTCTGATAAAACTACCGAGCAACCAACACCTCTTTTTGTCCTTTACATTGTTCACATGAAACTTAAAATTGAATGAAAACACAAATTTCAATGTACTACCTATATTTGCTGGATAGATAGAAAGATGCTTATCAAAGTAACTTTTTAGCTTGACTGCTTAAATGCATTGGTATGTACAGTTATGAAATTAGCTTGCTTATGGTTGTGTCTCACCTTAATGTTTCTGAGTGATAGGGACACTGTTGCAAGTGAGCAAGAGTGAGCTCTCAAAACACCCAGACATCCACTGAGGTTGAAGATCCCAGCAGAACAGTTACTAGTTTAGCATCTCAGGAAGATTACATTGCACAGTAAGAACTATTAAGAAATAGCTTGAGCTGTCCAAGTGCACAGTTTTATTCAAGATTGTTCTGTTACAGACTTAAAGGTCTGTCACTTAAGGTTTTGGTTTGATATACTTACAGATTCTTAGTCCTTATGTCTACAACAGTTAAAGGGGGGCCTAAAAAATCACAATAAATCTATTAATGTTCTAAAAACGCTTCTGCAGCGCCCAGGAGCAATTTTGATCAGTTCCTGTAGGGACAGGTGTAGTGGAGTGGTTGTAGATATGCGAAGCAAACACCAGCTGCTTATAGCAACACGTGTGAGAAAGACATCAAGATTGTTAAACCACGTGTCAGTAACACAACACGTGAGGATACAGACCAGAGGAAATGCTCATGAAGGAATTCGATGGCTCGTACTGATTACTTGTTACACAGAGAGCACCAACTGCATAGGGCTGGAGATACTCCGCAGGCTGGTGGAGCTGCAGGTGGGGATGCACTGGGACTGGAGCTACGCTGCAGTGCCCATGAGATGCGTGGGCACTGTACGCAGCCAGAAAGGCACCTCAACACCACCTGTACCCAAGGACAGGCCTCGAACGGACAGAAACACGAACGCTCAGGAGGAGGGCAGCCGGTTTTCACAGCTGGGTGCTAGCACCGCACCCACGGCCCCACTGCCTCCACAGGGATCAGGGCTGGTCGGCGCGGAAAGGCCGAGGGGACCCAGGGCGGCCACCAGTTCGGCCACAGCGCAGCCTTGCGCCTTCCCGCCGCAGGACCCAGAGCACCACC
>VWZZ01000334.1:39837-61778 GCA_013399095.1 Psophia crepitans
GGGTGTACTTTGCGGTTGGGTGCGGAGCGCGTTCTTGAGCGGGGCGGTTGGGATGAAGGTGTCTGTTGAGTGGGGAGGGGAGCTGGCCGCGCTGCAAAGTGAGGAGGAAGAGAGGCTTGGCGATGACGGGGACGGAGGCACGCTTCTGGGACTCCCAGGACAATTGGTTGGATGCGGTGCGTATGCATCTTACTGGGTCTCTCGTTTGCAAGGATGGGGGAATTTAGAAATCGGGAAACGAGGCTCTGGCCCCAGCCTGAGGTTACTTACTTTAAACCCGAAAAAACCCGTGGGGGTGGGAAGAAGGATGCGTCCGGAGACGGATCCTGTAGCACACCAAGAGCAGGGGGTGTTTTTCCCCTTTCACTTGCTGGGGCCTTGTTTTGATTTGATGCGACTGCTAAATGTTGCAGATTTTTGTGAACTTGATGTATCTTTTGGTGATACTCGCATGCTGTCAATCATATCAGTTACTTTTCTGTCCTTTATGTAGCTGTGCAATTTTTTCTTTAATTCATAATTAGGGTTGCTGCTTATCTTACTGCAAGCTGTGTTTGCTTTGTATTGTGAAGCAGTTTTTGTTTATTCAGTACCCTTACCCATACACACATACAGTAGCAGGTCTTTTTTCAGTTTTTTTGCACTCCTTCTGCAGGGGATTATTTTTTAAATGATGCTTTCATACTGCTAGTGTATTATGGAACGGTGCATGTGTAGATCTAGTTTATGCACAGCTGAGTTATGTTCATGTAGAGAGAATCCATTCCAGTTTACTTAAACTCTTCACAGTCAAGGAAATTAAGGATATTGACAGCAAGTTTCTGTGCTGAGTACTAAAGAAAGGAGAAAACAAGAAATAGTATTAAAGAAAAGTCTTTGTGATTTTGTTATTACTACTGTATCTCAAGAGGACGTTTGGGAAAGAGGGAAGAGGCAGCTTGTTACCTCCTAAGGAGCTGTAGTAGAAATTGTGTTCTGCTTTTTTCAGCACAAAATGCTTGTTTTCTTCATTCTTTTTGCGATTGCTTATTAATCATACCTGATACAGTTTTTTATTTTTTTCAAATACAGTTGATTTTTGGCATCTAATATGGCAAAGAACTTCTCTCTCAAGATCTCCATATCTAGTTGCACTCTCCCCTTTGACTTGTCAAATTGTGTTGTTGTGACAAGCGTTTTTCTTTTTGAAGTGATGGCTTACTTATTTCCTTATTGCTTTACTTACTAAAATAGTTAGGAAAAGGAGTGTTCTTGTTTTTAATGTAAAACCTACATTTTAATTGTATATATATACTTTTTCTATTTTTATGTCTGTAGAACTCCATGTAAAATGCGGGCTTTCTCATTACAATTTCAACATGTATTTGTTTGTCTCACATTGGAATTACCAAGGACTGTGATGGGGCAGTTTTTCCAAGCAGCTATCAACTACAGAATGTGCTAAGTAGTGCATTGTTGATATGAATATTTCTTGAGCTGAGGCAGATTGGATCTGTCTTTTTTTTTTTTTAAAGTGTATATTTCATGGGCCAGCAAGAGCTTAGAAAATACGCTATTATCAGTAACGGCCAAAGGTCTCTACATTGTCATCTTTTAATGATTTTGCTCAAGACAAAACCATTCAGTGCTAATTTTCTAGGTCCTGCTGTCAAGTATGTTCTAAAGACGTTAAGAATTTCCAGTGTGAGCGATAGTACTGTATCAGTTATATGGCACATTTAAATCTTAATGTATTTGTTATTAGTTTTATCGGGTAGTTTATGCGATTCATTGGTTGTGAAATCATTCTTGTTATCTACTATTGTTGAAAAGAGAAGATGTCAGTTCTGCACTGTGCCTTTCTTGAGTAGCTCTCTTACAGCGGGACAGACTGCTGCTTGGGATGGAATCCTTCAGGGCATTGAAATCTTTGCAGAACTTATATCCAGACCCCTGGTAGCAAAAGAAAGTGTGTGCATAGGCTGTGAGACAAACTTTCTGTTTTAAGTCTGTGAGGAGGCATGCAGATGTTTCTTAAAAACCAGATTAGAAGTACATTATTTTGTCTCTAAACAAAGACCTTTTTAGTACTATTTAGCCACATTTTCTCTAGACAGTGACTGCAATTTGGAAAATAATAATGCAGCCATAATCAACTCTTTAATATTAGGGACTTTACTGGGAAAACCATTGACTCTTTATTCTCTCTGAAATACTGTGATGATCATAGATGAGATCTGCATTATGCATTCTCATTCTCTAATGCCATCAGCTATCCAAAGTTGGTGTTTGTGATGTTAAGCGGTGTTTGAAAATGAGGTGGCTTGTGATTTTTTTAATCATTGGTTTTCATCGCTGTCTGTGTTTCAGCATATCCTAATGAGCCTAACTGGATCATACACACTGTTGTGTTGTTAGTGAGCTAACCTACATTGTGCTACGGTGGAGAAACCCTTTCAGTAACACAGTGTAGGTAAATGTAATGGGAATCAAAGGTACAGTGCTGTTAAAGACTTTAAAGTCAGGGTGCTTTATTTGATAATTAGGTTCAGCTTTGTTAGCACTATCCCATTTCTTGTCCCTGTCTGGTATGGTAGTTTCTTAATCACAAAACTGTCTACAGAAATAAATATTGCTGCATCTTTAAATTTAGTAAGCTTTACATTGAGGAGTAAGGCTGTTACTGTTTTCTTGTCTTCTTACTTGAAAGGTAAGCAGATATCTAAAATGTAATAATCTGTTATCATTGCAGTTCCTTTTGGTGTTCTAGCTAGTGTTTCTCATTTTCATGTTTTGCTTTGTCCTCTTATGAAAAGCTTCCCTTCCTCTTAAAATACTCTGTATTAATTGTATTCTTACCTGCAGTCTCCAAAATACACTGCGGGTGTTGTCACGTGGAATACTTAAAAAATGAATGGGCTTTTAAAAATGTAAGATATATGACTTTTAAAGTCCGTTTAAAAATAGTTTTCAGTTGAAATCACATGTTGTGAATGCATCACAAATACAGACAGAATAAAAATTAAGCTTTCAATGGTACTGTAGTGTCCTTTTCCATTTCAAAATCAGCTCTTTATCAAATGAGTATTCGAATACCAAAAGCAGTATGTTTTTAAATTATGAATGAAACTACTTATTTTTTTACTAAGAATTGAGGGCTGAAAAATTCATGAGGCTTTTAAAATTAATAGACTAAAGTTAAAGATGATGTTTTCTGTTAGCCACAAGCTTGTTATTTACGTATTTCTGGTAAAGTTGGTTGTCAGTTGTAACAATACCCTTTTCTCACAGGTGCTATGCGTACCTGTATTTTTGAAATTTAAGGAGCAGTACATATACTGATTTGACTAAATCTTGTTTGTTAGGGACAGATGGCTGATTTAAACAGGTGTCACTTTCATTTCTTGTGCATTGTGTTGAGACTTCCAGAGGTTTACAAAAGAACTACCTAAAGCAGGTGGTGATCTCTGCTTTTGTGATGAGCAAAATGGACTTTTGTAGGAAATTATTTTCCCAGTGACTAGGTGTGTTTTAATAGTTAATATGTCATACCAGAGTTTGAATTGTTCCGTGCAGTACAATCATAGTATTTTTTAATCCTTTTCTCATTGGACTTCTAAAGGAGATGTGACTCTTTGGGTGTGAAATTTAGCAGTTTGTGACTGTGTGGATAGCTGTAGTCCTAATAATTTTCGTTCTTGGAAGACCAACAGCAGGTATATTGCTTGATGTAACATTTTGTTTCACTAAATTACTTAGCTTTACTTTTTTTCTCTTAAAGAATGTTTAATTTAAGAATATTTTTTAATGAAAATGATCTTTTATTAAGAACACAGAATTAGTTTCAAATGTCTGTCTTTTTTTCTGGTACCCTTCTACAGTAGCACACCTGCAGTTTTTTTTCTTTTTTTTTTTTTTAAATTTTATTCTTCAATAGTTACAACTTCCTCAGTTATAAAAGATTTTAATAAGAAAATGAAATTGATATGTAAGAAGTCTTAGGCATTTTTTGTTTCTAAGGACTCCTTTTTTTCTTTTTTTTTAATTTTTTTTTGTAACAATGACTGGTGTTTATTCTTAGTTTTTATCTTTCTAGTAGATGCACCAGAGGGTGCTATGGTATTTAAAATACAAAAATGAAAGAAAATCCTAAAAATTCTTTTTCTGAAGTACACTGGTAACGTATACGGGGTTTGAATAAATGTTAGTGAAAATTTTCTACTTCTTTCTGTGCATTGCAATATAGCAAACTTGGTATTTGGCAATATTAGGCTAAAAATCGTGGAAGAAATTCTGTTCCGTATCTAAGTGTGTCTTAAAATACAGTCTCTGTCCATTGAAAGAGAAGAAATATTTATATATGTTAAGTCTGTATAGCATAGAGCTGAAACAATTTATACTTTTCCTAGTGGACATGGTGGTGTTAGGTTGATGGTTGGACTTGTTGATCTCAGAGGTCCTTTCCAACCTCAGGGATTCTATGGTTCTAAGTAATTTGTTGCTCATCTGAAAAGCTATATGAACTTACCTGAAAGACCCGTGCATTTTGAAGTGATGTTTATTGGATGTTACATTTTTCATTTATAAGTCTATATTCACATATTATGTAACTTGCTCATTAATAGCTGAATTATTTTTTAAAAATGCGTAATTTTTTTTTCTTTCTCTATGAAACTATTCCTGGATAAAACTGAGGTTGAAGCTTACCTGTTTACTTCTGAATTGCAAAATATACAGGAGCTTTAGTTGATTAGGGCAGATATATTTCTCCGTCAATCATTAGTTGGAGAAAGACACGCCTGCCCCCCTCCGTCCACTCCAAAACAAAAACCCAACCCCAAATCCCCCAAAACAAATTAAAAAACCCAGTATAAAAGTAGTATCCCTAGATACTACTTACTATAGATACTCATATTTATGAGTATCACTGTGCTTCACTTCAGAATTTTCTCTATCAATACATGAACCCAACAGACACTACATTGTTGTAACTTCTGTAGTTTGATAATATCTATCGGTTTTCCATACACTGTAAGATTAAGAAGGCAGTGCCTTTTTGTGCGTGTGGATGGATTATGGTGTCTAGTTCAGTGTAATTTCCCTCTGGAAGCCTGTGAAAAGGCGCAGGCTGGAGCTGCGATAGAACACCCTAAATTGCGTAGTTTTGCACACTACCTCTAGTTGTTTTTCCTGTTCCACCATTGTAAGTTGTTTGTCTTTAGTCCCCTAACTTCAGATTTAGTGGCCCAAAATAAAGAGGTGGTGGATGGACTATGTTGTAAATTGTATTGAATAAAGGT
The DNA here is from genome assembly GCA_013399095.1 of Psophia crepitans. Lineage (NCBI taxonomy): Eukaryota > Metazoa > Chordata > Aves > Gruiformes > Psophiidae > Psophia > Psophia crepitans. The sequence goes on from VWZZ01000334.1 coordinate 45,117, forward strand.
AAATTCCTAACTTATTTCTGACCTTACTTGTTTACATTCTTAGATGACATCCATAACAATGGTATGGGAACACCAAACACACTGTATATTAATCACTAAATTTCGGTGTACTTGTAACATTTGAGACTTTTATTCATTCATTAATGAGAGGAAAAAAATAACTAGCACTGTTTTTAAAGGTCATTTCATCCACCCATGGACCCAATACATTAAATATATCTCAGCTTCCTAGACTTTATCTGAGTAAATGGTTTCTTTTGTTCTTTAATTTTCTTCTTATTGAAGTCTTATTTCAGATAAATTTATAAGGTCTTTAAGGCAGGAACCGCATACTTAGATTTTGTTCAGGCTTTGGATGCTACCCTTACAAATAAGCCGTGTTTGCTGTTTATCTGCCAAGTAAATGGCTTCTCTCTTCTATTACCTCATAATAATTAATCTAACTCCATCTTCTCTTACACATGCCACCTCAGGGATGTAGCAGTAAACACTTAAACTCAGTGTTGTTACATCATGCAACATTGCAGAGTAGAAAGAGAAACAAGCAAATCTGTTAAAAGGTGCAGTATGTCACTTTGCTGGTGCTATTGTGTCAGTTTATTCTACTGCTTCAGGTAAGGTGTTCTGTTTTCTTCTCTGATTACTTCTTTTTCTGTGTTGTTAACTATACTTCCCTTACAAAGACTTGAAAAAGTATAGTAGGATTCTGAGCCAGAACTACTTACAACACAGTTATTAAGGTTATAGATAGATGGCTATGATGTTTTGGAGCTGAAATTCAGAAAAACATTTTTAGCTCCGATGAGCTAGTTCATGTCTGCTGAATTTTCAGGTGATGCAGTGTGTATTGTTTCTGGAGTACCTTTGGCCTGATTTTCTTTTCCCCGTGAAATGTACCTGAATCCTGGGGGGGAGAAGGTAGAGCAGCCTTTCTTACATAGCTCCCTTAACCTGACAATGATATTGGATGTTTATAGGCTATCTGAAGGCTTTACTTGCTAGTAGATAAGATGCCCAGGATTGTGAAATTGAGCCAATATCTTTCAGTGTGACCTGTTGCACATTATCCACAAAGCATTTAAAAGTTGCTGTTGGTCTGTGTAGCCTCATGTAAACAAAATGAGATGCTGTCACCTGAGCTTTTTCTTCCTCGTCTCTTGGTAGTTTCTGCACTGTGAGCAGCTGCCAGTGCAATTTGACCGTGCAAGTCTTAGATGAGTTGAACTACAAAAAGTAACTAGTATTTGCTAAGGAAGACTAAGTTCACTCATTATAGGTAGGTGAAAGCAAAAATAACAAAGTAGTTGTAGTTCTTCTGCCGTTGGAAGGAGGGCTGAATGTCAGGATTTCTGCCTTATGTTAAATGTTTCATAAATTTGACGGTTCACCTTCTATTTAACTACTGCAAAAGGTTTTCTGAATTCTCTCTCTGGAGCCCTAACTGCTTTTTTTTCCAGTCTGTGCTGTATTCTTACTTTTTTATTGTTCTGTAGCTTGACATAAACAGGAGAGACAATAGTTACAGATTTATTATTAGTTATTTTGTTAAGAAGGACATGTGGCTGTGCACAAAAATTTGTGTTTCTAGTTAAGTTTCTACATACTATGTTTGTTATTGGGACTCCGTATTAATTGCTTTGGATCTCTTGGAGAATTTGGAAAGATACACTAAAGAAAAAAAAATTCCTTAGAACTACTTGCCTTAATTAAAAATCCATGCTTGCTTTTCAGAAGGTTTTTTTTTAGAAGACGACTTGTTTGATAATCACAATTTTAAAACTAAATTTACTCAAAATTTCTGATTAAAAAATCTAAAATAATTGAATGATTGGATTGGACACATTTTAGTTACTTAGTGTTTACCTAAATATCTATAGCTCTACAGGCAATTACACCCATTTATAAAATTAATGTATGATTTATGAAAACTGTTTAAATTACTTCTGCAGAAAGGTCTGGCTCTATTCAAAGATACTTTAGCCTTAGCTAGTGAGCAGCAGTTGAACTCGGTGCATAATAGCAGACTTAACAAATTAGCTGTTCGCCATAAGATGAAATTAACGTACTAGTTTGAGCGTATAGTAGCAGGTTGTGTCAACATGTGGGTTTCTGTTTAGTATTTATTTCACATCTATTTTATTTGGTCCACTCTATGTTAAACCACTTCAACCAAGTACAATTTGCAAGTAGCTCTTTCATATTAATTTTATTGGTTTTGATGAGAGTTAGTAAATGGAAAAACATAGAATCCAGTGTGTTTTTAACATCTTAGAGTCAATTCTGTGTAATAGTAATAGCAATTCCCTATAACTTCTAGGAAGATCATTCTCTGGACTTTCTGAAAGGCAGGAAAGCTCTTCTGTGAGCTGTACCGTCCTTATGATTATTTTAGGGTGTAAAAAATGCTTAGCTTGAGAATGGAGGTATGTAGCACAGAAATATGTCTCTAGTTCCTTATTTCGTGGAAATCCTTTTATGCTCAGATTCTGTTTTTTGTCGTGAGGCAAGTGTGAATGAGCTAACATGAAATCACATCTCTTCATACTATTATCTGTTTCCAGCTTTCCAGGTGCTTCCTGACTGAAGGTTGTCCTGATCTGCTGTTTTTCTCCAGTTCTCTGAAACTCCTTTGTACTGTAAGGACCATAGTCCTGGCAGGGTATTTCAAGGAACAGTAGTGGGCAGGTAAATTTGTAGAGGTTTTGGTGCATTGGGTCTGTAGTTATGTGGAGGTGAGAGAGGCTTAGCATTTTTCAAACCTCAGGATGGTTCACAGAATTTGCGTTTTGTGGCTGAAGTACACTTCACTACGTCAAACCAAGGGAAGGTTTATTTGCAACAGACTGAAAATTAGAGTTAATTCTACAAAGCAATAGCATAATTTATTGTTCAAGTAGTGATTCTGGTTTCTGGAACAGAGCTTCTCCTAGTATTTTAAAGATTGTGTTTTTATCCTGGTTCAGTTGCGGCTGTTAGGTGTAGTTTTTATAATGCTGTTGTTTAAAGTCAATACAGATGGTCAGTAGCCAAACAGTATAACCTCACAAACTTCTGTGGTCTGGGATATTCAAATTTCAGTTACCATCTTATATCAATAGTTGTATAGTTATATATATATAGTTGTGGAGGCAGGTCTTACTAAGATTTAAAGTTCAGATACTAAAATCACCTGCCATGATACTGATAAAAGCTACTGTATCAAGTTTCCCATCTTAATGGGGCTTGAAGGTGTTCACTGTCTTCACTGCATCTCCCTACTTTAGTATGTATTTCTCCTGATTGAATTCTGAAGAAACTGGCATTTCTTGACTTAAGGGCACAGCTAGACACAAGATCTTGACTTCAGAGCAGTGATCAACTTCCATGACCTAATGAAGTGGTCTTGAGTCACAAGTTGTGTATCACAAACATATTATACGCAAACTGATGAAGTAGAGTCTTAGGATTACTTTGCATGTGGAAGACTGCTTTTTAAGGGTTCCCATGACTTGTTTTCAGGATGACATACTGGGTTATAAAATCCTAGCAGCTCTTAATGGCTTTTGTCCTCAGCACAGTGGTAAGTTTGGCTGAATGGCAGAGTGTGGAGGGTTGTGGTAAGCACTGCAGAGTCTAGTTGGAGGCCTGTATCTAGTGGTGTGCCCCAAGGGTGAGTGCTTGTTCTGGTTTTATTCAGCATATTCATCAATGACCTGGACGGAGAGGATAGAGTGTTCCCTCAGCAAATTTGCTGATGACACCAAGCTGACAGGAGTGACTGGCACACTGGAAGGCTGTGTTGCCATTCAGCGAGATCTTGACATGCTACAGAGTTGGGCAGAGAGGAACCTTATGAAATTCCAACGAGGGCAAGTGTAGGATCATACACTTAGGGAAGAACAACCCTGGGCACCAGTACAAGTTAGGGATTGACCCCCTGGGAAGCAGTGCTGCAGAGAAGGACCTGGGAGTCCTGGTGGACAGCAAGCTCTCCATTAGCCAGCAGTGTGCCCTTGTGGCCAAAAAGGCCAGTGGTATTCTAGGGTGCACCAAGAAGAGCGTGGCCAGCAGGTCGAGAGAGATTATCCTCCCCCTCTACCCTGCCCTGGGGAGGCCACATCTGGAGTACTATGTCCGGTTCTGAGCTCTCCAGTTGAAGAAAGACAGGGAACTAGTGGAGAGAGTCCAGCGTAGGGCTACCAAGATGATTAGGGGGCTGAAGCATCTCTCGTGTGAGGAAAGGCTGAGAGAGCTGGGTCTATTTAGCCTGGAGAAGAGAAGACCGAGAGGGAATCTCATCAACGCTCATAGATATCTAAAGGGTGGATGCCTAGAGGAAGGGGTCAGACTCTTCTCAGTGGTGCCCAGTGACAGGACAAGGGGCAATGAACACAAACTGGAACACAAGAAATACCATCTGAATATGAGGAAAAACTTTTTTACACTGAGGATGATACAGCACTGGCACAGGCTGCTCAGAGAGTGTGGAATCTCCTTCTCTGGATATATTCAGAACATGCCTGGATGCAATCCTGTGCAACCTGCTCTAGCAGGAGGGTTGGACTAGATGATCTCTAGAGGTCCCTTCCAACCCCTGCCAATCTCTGAGTCTGTAAGTTTGGGATACCGAAAAGTTCTTGTGTCAGCATAGTTGTCTTGTTGGTTAGATGTTATGATCCAAGGATGGTAACTCTTGACACACAGATGGATTTCTTGAAAGCTTGACATCAACAGGCTGATCATCTGTAACTTACTGAAACAAAGTTAAGCTGCAGCCAGCAGTTTTTTTTTCCTGTACCAAAAATAACTAATGCTTTTAATAAAGTATAAGATTTTCTTCCTGCATTTTATAATATGGGAAAACATATAATGTCCAAGCCAGAAAACCAGATGCATCTGACAGACAGGAAATTGGAAGTTATGTTTTGGTTATCTGTGATAAAAGAAGGTGGGGGTGTGTGTAAAGTTTTGATCAGAAATGCCAAAGTACTTGTTCCGAAGTTTGTTTTATAGGAAGGGCAACAGAGGAGGTTTTGGCCATTAAAAATGTCTTTGAGATGTAATTGCATGTTAATAGTGGGGACTGAGTTGTTGATTGATAATGTTAAGTCCTCTTATAAAATTAGCTGTGTCATCTCCGTAAACCAAGCTGCCTGGTCACAAGGCAGCTATGCTTCTGAACTCCCAACAATCTGCTCTGATTAGCTAGGCTAATATTTGTATTTATAAAAAAATGCTTACTCTTCATGAAGTACTTCTGTCTCTTATGTACCGATTCAAAAGCTTTTTACATGCTCTAGTTACAGCATTTAACCTGCCAGTGTGGAAATGGTTAAGTTTACCTTAAAACCAGAGGATTAGAAGATACTTAGGGCATTCAGTGGTGTCCTGTTTGTTGGTTGTTTTGGTTTGTTTTGTTTTTTCTTTTCTCAAAGAGCAAAAGACCTGTGGCAGATAATTTCATAGGAATAAGAATCATCTAGCAAGACATCGCTTTTTTAATCTAGGTGGTCCAGCCTTGTCAAATTGAGTTACTTTTGTTGTGGCAATGGGTAAAACTGGTGGTTTTCACATCATTGACTGTTATCATGCCATTTCTGTATTAAGTGTATTTTCTCATATAGTTTGTTAACCATCCTTCACAGAGTGTTAGGAAGTGGTTCTTTTCTTACAACAAATATACAGGTTATCTATTATGAATATGGTATTTTTGTGCTACTTAAAGAAATTTAGGATAAAAGTGGTCAAGGAATAAATTCTCTCCTTTAACATGCTTCTACAGTAATATACTGGCCAAAAGGGAGAGGAATACCAGTACTGTGCAGCTGTTTGGGACTTCACAGACACCGAGGCAATAGTCTGTAGAAGATGGGCTGGGAAACAGAATGGCTGGGCAGCAGAGCTGTGAAGGAGGGCCTGGGCTCCCTGCTTGGCATTGAGCCAGTAGTGTGCCTTGGCAGTAGGAAAGCTCAAGATCTCTTGGGCTGCATCAACAAGGATATAGGCAGGAAATTGAGGGAATTGATCATCCCATCCCTTGCATTTTATCTACACCCATGTCTAGTTTTGCCTTCACCTTCCCACTGGTATGTGAAAGATGTTGGTAACCTGGAGTAGAGGACCACTAAGACAGTCAGGAACCGGATCACGTACATCTGTGAAGACACAGTGAGGGACCTGGGCTTGTTCATGCTGGAGAATAGAGAGTTTCAAGGGTCCTAACAGCAGCCTTCCCTAATACCTACAAGGAGCTCAAGACGATGGAGCCAGGCTTTTCACAGCAGTGCATGGTGGCATGATGAAAGACAATGTTCATTAGTTGAAGCAGGAGAGGTTTAGACTGGAGAGACGGAAAATGTTTTTCCCCATATGGACAGCCCAGCAATGCAGCTGGAGCCAAGCGAGGCTTTGCCATCTCTGTCCATGGAGATTTCAAGCCCTGACTGGCTGGATAAAGCCCAGAGGAGTTAGTCTGATGCCAAGTTTGGGCCTCCTTTGAGAAGGAAGTTGGACTTGAACGCTCCTGAAATACCTGGCTGCCTCAACTGTATTACAGTTTTACTTGTGATTCTTGCTCTGCAACAATAGTTCCTAGACTGTGATCTAGTTTGTCTTGGCCTGTTTAATTTCTTAGTTCTGCAATTGAATCTTCACCCTTGGAGGCAGAAAAAGAGGGACAGTGTGTAGAGCTAAAATCGGAAAATAGTTGTCTTGAGCTATCTCACAAAGGTGTAGTTTGGGTACTCAGGAGACTATCAACAACACAGAACTCTTGTGTTCTTTTTTTCTTCAGTGCATTACTACAGTTATGTTATTTTGGTCTAACACTACATTCTCTGGATTTCACAAACTTAGGACTGATCATAGCCTAGATTCTGTGTATTTATTTATACAATATTTTACAATGAAACTTTGAAAATTTTCACTGGAGCCCTGCAGAGGCGAAAATAGTAGCAGCAGAGAGAACTGCAATAGAAGGAATTCAGTTGTCAAAGTCCATAGCAAAATTAACGTGTCTCTTGCTCTTGCTTAACACTGCTTGAGGGATAAGCAAAGATATATGTACGTATTATGAATTGTGATAAATACAGTCTTGATAATCAAGGCAGTACTGGAACGTAATCACTTTATTTAGATGCAGATGTTTCATTGTTAACTGAATTGAATTAAATTATTAAGGCATAAACAGGCAAATAACTTCATTCAGCGTCTGCATTTTGATTTTATTCATAAATTGTTAAACTTACCTTCCTCAAATTTTAAGAATTTCAGTGGAAGAGGGACATAAGACTTCCATAAAATGTTTGCAGTGCATTTTTTCTTGGGAATAACCCTTTTTCCAGTTGAACTAAACAGCGGCATGCACAGTGAAAATTGAACTGTCCTAAAAGACCTAACACCGTAACATAGTCAGTATGTTTTTCAAGTAACTCCATTCTACTGTGCTTGTCTTTTAAGAAAGTTTCTGTCAAGTAAGGTTACATGTCCGACTTCTGTATCACTTAGTTTTCTTGGTATTCATTTTAATCACTGACTTGTCAATCTTACTGACCAAAACAAAGAGCTTCAATAAGAAAAACAAACTGAATAATCTTTAGCGTATCTCAAAAGTTATGTAAGTAGTATTCAGTGTTGGTGTTGTATGTGTCATTAGTTTAAATTTTTATGTTCCCGTATTATACACAAGATAGCTAGTGGTATCTATTTGATAATGTTATTTAACTGTACCTTGGCAGTTATGAAAAACAATGAAATTATTTAAGTTATGTAGTCTTATGTCTTTATTTTAAGACTTAGAAATCACATTCAGTTTCTGCTGTTCGTGACATATACCTTTAATCTATATTGTCACTTAATGTTCTGTATATTTGTTTTTTTTTTCCGATTCTCTGTATGTACAGTAGAATGGAGCCTAATAAAACAAATCTTACGAAACAATTACACAAATCAGTTAACATTACCTTTCATCTTTTGAAAGTAATACTGTTTACCAGGGCATCAAACGTTTTGTCAGATAATATGAAAATTTCTGTTAGGAATGTTCTGCAACCTTAGAAGCCAGAAAATAAGCAAACATGCTTTTGATCCAGTTGTTCAATTCTTGATATTCCATTTCTATTGTAAATACAATTATTGTAAATATAGATATTTGTTAACGATTCACTGTTTTACAGTATTAGCTTGCCTTTTTTTTGTAGTTAATAGATTTCCTCTAATACTTTTTTTTTCTTCTTGATTTCTGTATGCCAGTACAGAATGTTGTTCAGTATTCATTACTTTATTTGGGTTTTATGCTGTGCTTCCTTTTTTTCCTATCTCAGTGTTTTTTCTTCCGAGGGGAAAAAAGCCATGCTGCTAGAACCATTGTGCATGTTCTTCCACAATTTCATGTTTTCACATGCTTTCTAGAGTCAATTAAGAGCTTAACAAACTGTCTCTTTGAGAGAAGTACAGTGATAAGTAAGGAGGATTTAATAATTTTTTAATATTGTTTATAAATATATGCCTGTAATCTAAAAGCAGACATTGAAGTGGTTGGTTTTAAGTCACACATGGAAGAAAAATAAAAATATTTACACCTATTCAGGAAATATAAGCTGAGATTTGTTTTAATGTGCTGAGTACTGTTAGGCTGGAAAAGCAGAACAGAATGCATTGTTTAGAACTGAGTGTCTTTTACTGCAAGGTGGACAAAAAGCCATGTGAGAGGTTTTTTGCACATTTGATTTATGGAGTTTTTTGCTTTATTTCTGTGTGTATGAATTTGTATATTTGTATATTTTTACATTAAAATATTTCATAATTTCATGAGACACCAAAATTAAGCTTTATTTTTCAAACATTTATGGTAATAAATGTCTTGTGAATAAATACGTGATCATGAAAGCTAACATTGGAAAAAGTCACGTGAGAAACTAAACAGGGTTGAAATGAGTATCTTAAATGTTGTTGTCCAGTGTGATACTGAACTACAAGCATATTTGGTAAAATAATATTTTTACAGTGAGAGTCATTGCTTCCAACATAATACATTTCTTATGTATTTCCTGTAGAATTGCTGTCACTAGATTTGCTCTTAACTTGAATATATATATATCTTAAAAAAAGAACATCATAAACACAGGGAACTATTAGTCGCCTCATACAGCTATACTTGGATGGCAAAGGACATGGATACTTTTATCATCAGTTAGCATCTGTCTTTGTATTTTTTTTCTTGTATTCTTTTACCAAAGCAGAATGAGATTGTTTGCTTTCCTTTTGAGTTAGCTTTAATACAGTATTAGGAAAATGGTAATTTAATTGTACAATCACTGTCCTTTAAATATATGGATACAAATAGAAGTGGTAGATTTTTAAAGAGATACTTAAAATTCAGCTGATGGGGCAGAGTGAAGGATACCTTTAGGACATAAAGCAGTATTTTAAAATAAGGTAGCTTTTTCTAGAGTTGTACCAAATGTAGTAATTTCTCTGTGAATTCTTGTTTAATAGTTTTCTTTGTATATATGTATATGTAACGATTTATTGCTCATTTTCTGTTCTTTGTTTTTCTTTTTTTCTTAGACAGGAAATTAAAGTGTATACCACTTTGTAAAACTTCCCTTATGTCAATTTTTTTCCCTTGCAGTTTATGATTTAGTCCTTTTTTGCTGCCTTATTATATTATTATTGATGGCAGTGATATCTGTTTATGTATATTTTGTAATTACAATTTGGTTTTTGTACTTTTTGGCATTCATTTTTAGTTATTAAGCTCTGCAGTTCAGTATCCGCTGCTTTTTCCTGTTCCTTGTTAGATGTCTGTCTTCCATGTGGTTTAATATTTAACAGTTTACCTGAGATAGTGGGGTGTGACAAGGCTGCTAAGCATCACACATTGCTGACATATATCCGGTTGGGTTGTAGGGACTGCATGATTCTTTCTTTGCCAGCAGCCACTTTGCTTTCTTGTCTCCTAATTTCTAGTTTTCTCACAGGGTGCTTTAGCCTGCTTCTTTCATGTCAATGTACACAAAATTGATACGTAAAAAACATGAGGAACATTCTTTTAGCCAATGTTATGTAATAGGAAAGAACATGTGTTGAGAAGTTCAGAATCTGTTTCTTTTAGCAGCAACCTGACAATAGGTAGATATGAAGACTTTGGGAAAAAAATCACGTTGAGGAGTGGGAAGCTTTGAGGATATCTTAAAATAACAGTAGTAGGTGTTTTTTGTTTGTTTTGGTGGCAGTTTTGTATGGTTTTGGGGTTTTTTAAATCACTTTGAACCTGTAAAAGTGTGCTCACTTGACACCTACTAAGACTTTCTGTAAAGAGCCTATTGATACCTGCCACCTTTGTGGAATGGCAAAGCCAAGCTCACAGTCCTGGTGAGGCTGATTGAGGAGGAACTGCTGCTGCTTGTTGGTGTTTGTCAGAATCTGTCCTGGAAAACATACGTACAATCCTCCAAGGCAATTAGAGGCTAACTTCTGAAAGATTTGTGTGACTAATCCCAAGGTATCATTGTTTGTTATACTCTTTACAGCCATGGTTTCCTACACTTCTTTTCCACATACAGTTGTTTCTTCATCGAAGTTTGAAACATTTCATCCACAGTAGTTTTCCAATATTTAAGCAAGTCTAACCATATTGATCAGCCTTAAGGTACTAGCTCAGTGTTGCTTACTTCAGGAAAAACTGAGCTTTAGAATTTGAAATGTTCAGGCTGGGTAATTCTGTTCCAGTTTGGAACTCGTGAGAAGTTATGTATGTTTAGAGATCCAAGTTTCTTTAAGAGATGTTCGGGATTCTTTATATTCATATAGTCATATACATATTCATAATGCTTTATATCCTTTATATATGATGAATTTTAATTTGTTTTCATATTTGAGTGCATTATCCATACACAGAAGTATAAAGATCTTTTTTGTATAGTGATCACTTTCATTTCATGTCCGAGTATATTATTTTGATAACATTATTATGTTTATAATTTAGACTATGACTGTCATTACTGTGATGGCAAAGCGAAGTTTTTGGTGGAACTATAACAAAATTATCTTCCTTTGTTATTGATCGTTTATAGAATATACAAGTCTTATTCAAGGCCATGCTTTAATGTTTGGAGATGTGAAAAGAATATCATCTCCTTTCATATAGTTGATTATAATATTGAAATTTGTAATTTAAATTTTGCCAAAATTTTTGGTAACAAATACAAATATATTATTCTTACAGCCCCATGTATGTGCAAAGTGAAAAGAGCATAGTTTTTATTTTCTGTGATCACTGTTCCTGTAGCACTTCATCTTATGTCCTAAGTCTGTTATTTCTGAATATAAAATTTTTAGCTTTTAAAATTCAATACCTATTGCAAATTGTAAGTGGTGTGATTGAAGACAATTATATCATTTTGATAAATGAAGATATTAAGAATGTATTACATTTCAGTAAGAATTATAAACAATTTACTGAAACATATCTAGTCTTGTTTATTTTTAAGTCAAATATAGTTTTATTATTGTAAATGTTGTACACTTCTGACCTCTCTGTCATTTTATTGTCTGTTAGGGATAATCAAACTTGTGCCTGCTCTTTTTTTCTTGTGTACAGTGCGCCAATTTTACAGATATTATGAGGATAGTGTTTTAAAAAGTGGTTTTGCTTCAGAGCAGGGGAGGTGAAGTTTTCAGAAAGCTGAGAACCGTTAATGTATATGCCTTATTTCCAACTATCTTTCCTGCTTTTCACTACTAGCTTTCACTTTCATCTTAGCTAATGGCTATTCTTCTACATATACTTTACATCTGTTCTGATTGCTGTCTTATGTGCTTGGCCTTTTACAATTACTCATCCTGTCTTTGTTCTTTTCTTTGTCTTCCAGTTCTTCTGTGGGAGCATTGGGGATACGGGACCAAAAATTTCCCAGTGACTGACTTTGGGGCTAAACGTCTTAATAAATTTGTAGGCAGGCAGTTCGGGAGAAAATCATAGCTTCAGCTAGTGGCATGTTTACTGATCTGAGGGTATGGTGGCAGTAGTCTGTATGTGGAAGATGATTATGTGAGCAATTTGTGCATTGTTAAACAGTATGTCCAGAGAAATTTAGCAGTTTAGTTGAGTCACAGCTAAAAGCCTGATATTATCAGTTTCTGGTAGTAAAGTTTCATGGCTCTACCACATGTAAATTATTGTTGGAATTTGTATCTTTACTAAAACTTAGTATTGAAGTAGCTGAGTTTTAAGTATCATAAAATATGTATGTACTTAAATAGGTACAGGAAAATAGATTGCTTTCTTCCACCTCACTCTCAGCATCGCTGAGAACTGTAGTCTTCTGAAACTACTTATGGGTGAGAGGAACTGTGTATGAAAATTATTTTTCTTTAAAAGATACAATGAAAATAAAACAATAATATGATGGAAAATGTTAAAAAATGTGAAGTATGGGTAACAACATATATGCCATTCAATTTGGATGGCTGGATGTATGTGTATTCTATATGCATGAAGCAGCTGTTCTATATGGATAGATGTGTGTATGCTTGTATATATATTTGCACATACAGTATATTTGTATGCAGAGTGACTGTATGTATATATCTCTTGTTTATGTATATAGAGTATGTAGAACCAAATGTAGTTCATCTACCTTAAGTGATTTGACGTCTAGAAGAAACTAGTGAAAAATACTTTCTGCAGGATCCCTACCCCCCATGCACTGCTTCTGAAGACTGAAACATCTTACATGATTCAGGTTTTTTTGCTTGTAGCAGTACCCACAGCTTATCAATTTCATGTCATTTGTTAATTTTTTTTTATTCTGAACTGTAAAACATGGGGGAGCATGTCTATGTGCAGCATGGGGGTCTAGTGTTCATGGGAGACAGTATACTTCTTAAAGCATTACATTCTACATTGGTAATGTAGAACTGTCTCCTAGAGCTAATTTGCTGCTTGCCAAGGGAACATTCAGCTTGCACAGCTTTCTTGGTTGTCTGGGTCTGTCTCACCTACAGGTGAGATATCTTCTGTAATAAAGGATAGAGAAATACTAGGCTGTGCCTTAAGCTCCTTATGGCCAGATTCTAGTCAAATTTCTTTTATTAGGCTGTCAATGACGACAGCCAGGGTGTCTCACCAGATTTAGTATATCAAGACCCTCTTCTGTTCTGTGTAAACAAAATCTTGGTTTTTGGAAGCTTCATTTGCTTCAATGACACTGAAGGAAATCTCATCTTTATGAAAGGTCATTTAATGAAAAACTGTAGATGGACATAGCTTTGGATCTCTGCTCTCTTTTTCAAAGTCCTTTCTGTCTGTAATAAATCCTTGGGCAGCACAAAAGCAGTTAACAAGCTCTAACAAAATGTTGCCTGTAAAACTTAGTTCAGATAATCAATATCTAGTTTTTAATTACAAACCAGTAGGTAGTTTTATAGCATGACGTGCTTAGATTTTTCTAGCTATACTTCTGTTGATGTTTTCCAAGATGTCTGTCATCTTTGAGGTCATGGCCACAAGGGTAACTTAACATCTTTTCTTTATAAAATTATAAAAGGTAAACTAGCAATGGTGATCATAATCAGTAAGTCTTTAGATTTATGCTTTTGGCTGTAGAAGTTTATGGAACATGTTTGATCATGGTATTTGATTGTGTACTCTACTAGAGTAGTGACTGTCAACTTTACGAGGCTAAATCCCCTGCATGTAGGGTATAAGACAACTGTGTGATTTGAGTCTTATCCTAACGTGGGTGAGGAGTTTGGCTTTGCTTTAGAAAAAGATTCTTCGAGCTTACGAATTCTGGAGAATAAGCAAAGTTCTAGTTAGAAGAGTTTGTACTCATGCATTATGATGGTGTTTGATGTCGTAACTCCCAAGCCTCTGAGATTTTTGTCTTCAGAACAGTCTTCATATTTGTTGCTGTTTTCAAGGTTTTTCTAGAAAACCTCAACCACTAGGTAATATGAAGCATTTTGGGGAGAACAGACCCTCACATTTCCTCGTCTGAGTTCTGGAATCTGTTTGATGATGTTGGTTGTTATAGCTATTGTATAGACAATTAATCTTAGCATTTCCAATAATTTTTCCAACAGTGTGTTTCTTTCTTAGCTTTGTACTTTTAAGGAAACACTTTTTTTCTGATATGGCTGTTCATCTTAGTCAAAAGAGGGGTAGAAGTTTCAGAAAAACAGATACCAACAAAATATTTAGTTTGGGAAGGTAAGCAAAAGTGTATACTACCGCTGATGAAAAGGCAGTTACAACTAATTTTACACTACCAGCATCCTGTGGAGTCAGTCAGCAAACACTCAGAACCTGTGCTAGTGATCCATTTAAAGGACCAAGCTGGAGAAAACGTGTCTTTGTTAATTCTGGTGCTGTAGAACAACTTGTTCTTTGGTGCATGCTGGAGCAGCCTCAGATTATTAGAAAGAGTGGAAAAAAATCATAATTTCAACTCTTCTTCATGTTACTCTCCAGCAGATTTGAAAAAATATTGCTGAAATAAATGAATCTGCAGAGATGTATGTAGATGTCTAATTTGGCTTGCATAATCTGTCAAGATGACAAAGACATGCAAAGGCAGAACTCAGTTTGCCTGCAAAGACTTAAAATAAATTTACAGGCCTGTTGAACATATTTTGATATAGAGAATAAACACTAAGTATTATTCTGCCCTTTTAATATTATTTTTAGTGCTTTGTTTCTAAAGTCCCACTTTATGATCCAGCATATGAAACTTAATGTGGTGTTCAGCCAAAGTTGTTATAAAATATCTGTGCAGACCATATTGTGCAACTCCATTATACTAGCTGCTGAAAGTTAAACTTTGAATGGTTTTGAAGTTTACAAATTTCAACTTTCCTAACTTAAATGATGAGTCAGAGAAAGTATTGCTGTTTACTTTGCTGTAGCATGCAGTAGAGATAAGATATATTGCTTTTGTATAAATTTCTGCTTTTGTGTTTGTTTACATTGTTCAAATCTGTCACTGTAACTTTTTTGCTAAGGATATGCCTGGAGTTGGGGGTTGATTGAGGAGAGTGTTAATCTGTGTAAATAAACTGGTTAGAGCCATAGGGTGTTTTCAGCACTTCTCATCCTGAAAGCACTGCATAACCCTTTTAGGTTGCGCAGCAACAGGCTCCTAGCAACAATAATAGATTGAATTTCCAATAGTGACCAGGCCGGATGTAATAATAAAGCAAGACTACAAACAGTTGTCATGGCTTTCTTTTCATAATAAACTAGTCTGAATTTAGGGAGATTCTGTTTCTCAAAGTGGCAAAGCTCTTTGCAAAATGTAGGTGCTTTTGAAAAGTTGTGATACCAAAATCCTGACAAAGCTGCTTAGAATGAGAGACTTTGAAGTCTAATAGTTTGAAACAGAGGAGAAAACAAAGAAACATTGAATAAGTTATCAAGGAAGGAGGGTGTTATTTAATACCCACTTTAAAGAGCTTATAAATCTCAAATTCTGCTATGAAGTGATCTGTACTGGAACTTCCTAGCTATACAGGTGGATGGATATTATGGAAGGAGTATAATCAGTCACGCTTGAATTAATGAAGTTGTAAGGAGATTTCCCTGAAGGAAGTTATTCTGTAACTGCCTGCTATTTGGATTTGCAGTGTCTGTCTTTGGAGCATGTGGTATCCGCTACCGCTGGAGAGTGGTTGCTAGCCATAGTCAGGCTTTTCTGAAGTTAGTGTTTGCTCTGTTATCTTCTCTTGATTCAGCTACCAGATAGTGTGCAGCAGTTCTCATTTTTTGAAGATACAGGTTGATATAAAAATCCATGTACAGAGATCCTGTTTTGTAAGATGCACAATAAAATAGATTCTTTTAAATTATTAGAATTCTAACGTTATTTAAAGAAGTTTGGAAATGTCTTGTGAAGATACTGTAAAAAGGGTACTAAATAAAACTGAGTAACTACCAAACAAGTATATTTTATGTCATACCAATCTGGCAGTATTTCATGTTTTCAAGACCTCTGTGTGTGAAAGGTAGAAACATATGAGCACGCAGGTGGTTTGGGATGAGAGACAGAAATTATCTCACAAAATGGTAATAGATGTAATTCTGGATGATTCCATTTGAGTTTAAAAGTTTTGACCTGGCTAAATCAGTTGAAAACTGAAGCACTTGTTTATGAGTAAAGATATTGATCTACGTTAGATAAATACCCCTCTTCAGTTCCTGTGTTTTTGGGAATGGTGGTTGAAGTATCTCTCTGGTAAAGGCCAGTTACTCTAACATGAAAACCCAAGTTAGTTATTTGTTACCTGTTATGTGTCAACCAGAGAGGTCACAGATGACTGGAGACTTGCTAATGTGATGCCTATCTATAAGAAGGGCTGTAAGGAGGGTCTGGGGAACTACAGGCTTGTTAGCCTGACCTTAGTGCCAGGGAAGGTCATGGAGCAAGTCATCTTGAGGACAATCACATACCACGTCTGTGACAACCAGGGGATCAGGCCCAGCCAGCATGGGTTCGTCAAAGGCAAGTCCTGCCTGACCAGCGTCTCCCTCTATGACCAGGTAACCCACCTGGTGGATGAGGGAAAGGCCGTTGATGTAGTCTACCTAGACTTCAGCAAAGCCTTTGACACGGTCTCCCACAGCATTCTCCTGGAGAAGCTGGCGGCCTATGGGCAGGACACTTACACTCTTCGTTGGGTTCA
>VWZZ01000334.1:62130-102542 GCA_013399095.1 Psophia crepitans
GAGGCCCTGGAGCGTGTCCAGAGAAGGGCAACGAAACTGGTGAAGGGGCTGGAGCACAAGTCCTATGAGGAGCGACTGAGGGAACTGGAATTGTTTAGTCTGGAGAAGAGGAGGCTGAGGGGAGACCTTATTGCCCTCTACAACTACCTGAAAGGAAGTTGTGGTGAGCTGAGGGTTGGCTTCTTCTTGCACATAACTAGCAATAGGACACCAGAGGGAATGGCCACAAGTTGCGCCAGGGAAGGTTCAGATTGGAGCTTAGGAGAAATTTCTTCTCAGAAGAGTGGTCGGGCATTGGAACGGGTTGCCCAGGGAGGTGGTGGAGTCACCGTCCCTGCAGGTGTTTAAAGAAATGTTGGATGTGGTACTTAGGGACGTGGTTTAGTGGGTAATAGGTGGTAGGGGGAAGGTTGGACTAGATGATCCTTGAGGTCTCTTCCAACCTTAATGATTCTATGATTCCGTTAAGATGGCACCATTTTTTTCTGAATACAGAAAGGTGTTCTAAGAGTATAAAGCTTGCATCTTTAGTTACTGATAAAAGGGGCAACTCTAAGGAGCTAAACAGTATGGAAGAAAATTTTAAAATGTAAACAACTAGGTGTTACAGACTTGGCTTGAGAGGTCTCACTGGATTCTGCCATTTCAGTAGATTCAGATGTTGTTCAATAGCATTTGCTTTCATGGCAGGAATTTTAAAAACTGAATTCTGAAAAAAGCTTTTCTTTGAAGTCAACCTCTTATGTCTGACAGTGTGGATAATGTTGTCCAGTTTACCTATTCATCTCAGAAAGTTCTTCTTCCTCGTCATTTAATACTGGAATCCTCAATGCAGAGAGTATTAATATGGTGACAGATAGATAATTTGGATATAGTCAGTGAAATAAGATGGTTTCGTATGGTTGTATTTGAAAATCATATTAAAATGTCATGTATACAAATCCAAATCTCAAAGAAAATCTTTAAAAGGTATTTTGATCTGAGCAGTCTGATGGTAGCTTTCAGGTGTGTGAATTCTGTTAGTTTAAATGTGAATTAAACACTAGTCCGAACACATTCTGAATTCATATGATGTTTGTAATTTAGAGTATCAACTCAATTTAAATCTGGAATTTAAAAATTTAAAAAAACTAATTTAGCGCTGTGATCTAGTCTGAGTATAATACCTACTTAAAAATATTTGGGTGGCATTTGTGGATTGCTAACTAGTTTTCTGCATTACAGAGGTATTTATGTGGTAAAGTAACTACTTCTGCCACAGCTGGAGAGCTAGGAAAGTTTGAAAGGTCTAGGAGAACTAGAGATTTATAGTTTAGAAAGAGGTTAAAATCTGATAATGAAATTTTAGCTAATATATAGAAAGCAGAAATTTACAAAACCAAGACCATACCTTTTACAGTGTTCAAATTCATAGGTGATACCCTTTTAGAGGTGTTAGTTGTTTTATGTAGTACAGTTGTAACATTTTTAGAGACTGTAAAGCATTTTAAATTTACATTATAAGAAACAGTATCCAGTATTTATTATGGCAAATAAATATTCCGAAGTAATCTAGTTTATTTTCAGAAGTTCTGTAAGGATGTAATTTACTTTCCAGAACTCCAGCCATTATCTTTGTTCAATTCCCCTTGACACTTCTCCCATATAGCTGGATTTCTATATATTGTATTGGTGCTTATCTTTGTTTCTAGACTAGAAGATGCTGCTTAGAATAGTTACTTCCTAATAATTTTCCTATTGGTTGGACGAACTGGATTTGCAGGTTAATGCTTTCAATGTATCCAGACCTAACCTATTGGGCTGCTTGCTTCCTGATTTAAAACAAAACAAGCACTTCCCATTCAAAACAAAAAAGCAGAGGTTAGATA
Organism: Psophia crepitans; assembly: GCA_013399095.1. Classification (NCBI taxonomy): domain Eukaryota; kingdom Metazoa; phylum Chordata; class Aves; order Gruiformes; family Psophiidae; genus Psophia; species Psophia crepitans. Next base: position 63,999 of record VWZZ01000334.1, read on the forward strand.
ATGCACTGTGCCAAATATGATAGTAATTAATGTTTTATTGATTCCTATGTTTTCAGTGGAGTTGAAGTGAAAATTGCGTCTGAAAGGATACTTTGCATTTCTTAGAACTTTACTGTTTTTATAAAGTGAAATAATCCCGCAAGTATTTAAGATAATAACTAAAAACTGATAGAAAAATTGTATGTGGAGTGTTGTAGCATGTAACAATGGAAAATCTTGGGGTCTGAGGAACAAAAAGGAAGGTAAGCAAAAGAGAAAATAAAATAGAGTTATTCCTGATTTTATTTATTTATTTTTAAATATCACAATATGTAAGCTTACAAAATTGATATAAGTGTTGGGAAATGTGGAAAAACAGGCTCAGAGGAAGTAAACAACTGAAGTTTGAAGGACAGTAGAAAACAAGAAGCTTGACAAAAAATGTGTAGTCTGTTTGCCTGTGCATCTGTCCCTCCAACTGAATTTCCATCCAGTTTAATGTGTTGTGACATGACTTTATGTGCTTTTTCCTAATCTCCTTTTTAATTACTGCTGTTGATGTGCAAATTTATTTCCGGAATTTTCCATTTCAAGTAAACATTTTTTATTCTCATATTTGTTTTGCATAAGAGCAGTTGTATTGAAGTTGAAATGGTAATATAGCCTTTATTTATTTATTTGTTTGTTTATTTATTTGTCTGCATGTTGAAAAGCATATCTTAAAGTAATTGCCCAGCCACCAATTCTGAAACAAACTTTTCATCTGCTTTCTGTTTAATTTTTGTAGTTATGTCTTCCTTTCTTCAATATGCCAACCATGACTAGAATAACAAATGCAAACAATAATGTTAGTTTTTGTGGTATCAGTAAAATGCTGTGTAAAATTACAAGATGTTTAAAAATATAGGTCTCTTATGGTTAAAGAAAGAGTTTTAAGTACTGAACATTTTCAAGCAAAAAACTATACAGGCATTATATGTACTTGTTGTGTGAATGGATACAAGATGTAATTTATTTTCTGGGATCCAGCTGCTATTTATATGCTACTAGAGCATGTATGATATTCTTCTCAAATGAATTTACCAATATACAATATTCACTGTGGGATCATGTAGTGTATTTATGGAACAATTATGTGCCAAGAAGAGTGAAGCACATAAATGAGCTGTTTTTCTGCTTAATTAAATACTTAAGACCCAACTTAATGGGCCTACATCACATAAACATAGCATTTAATCAGATATAAGTACAGAATGCTGTTTGTGCATTGGAGCTATATTTGTGTATGTCAGTACATCTCTTCTTGACATGCCCTTGAAGATTTTAAAGGGACTTGCATGGGAAAGGTAGGTGTAGGCAGCTACAGCACGATATTCCTGTGAATCAGCCCTGCTTTCATCTTAGAGAGGATAAAGGTATACAAAAATAGTCTTTGCTGATGACCTTTTGAAGAGGCGGATGAAATTTTCAAGTTGGTAGACTATGTATTTTAGTTCAAAAATGATAGATAATGTTTCAGGAAGTGGGCAAAACAAAATGAACTCCCTTTTAGGCCTGAGACAAGTACAGAAAGGATGCAGATTTTTCAGAACACCATTGGACATTTGAGCAACTAATGAGCTATTCGAAAAATTACTTGTAAATATATTTTAGTTTTACTTTCTAAACTTCAAAGGAGAAAACTCCATTGTATGGGTGTTATCTTTCTTGACTTAATGAAATGTGAGCATTATGTGAGCACTTATGTTTTCTCTACTATGGATGAAGCTAGGGCATTGTTGGGTTCAAGTCCAGGCCAGCATTTTCTGATTAGAAAAGTAACTTGTATTTAATCCCAAGAATGCATAAGTGCATGTGCCTGCTTTCCAGTTGTCTGGAAAACAATGTTTCTAGCTTCTCAATTGCTAAGAAATAACCACATGTTTCAAAGCAAAAAAGTTCTGTTGGATTCTGGTATTAATAAAAGGGTATAAAGGGTATAAAGAATCTTTAAGTACAATGTGGATGATTTTTAATGTATATTTATAGTACTGACCTTGGAAAGGGATCTGGCAATTTCATATGTTGCTTGTGTTTTCTGAAAGAGAAATAGCAATTACAGCAGTGGCCTCGCAAGGATTTGACTGTGTGCACAAGTAGAAATTGAAGTGGAGATGGGTAAGCGTTCAAAGGCATAAGTGTAGACTGACATGTACCCAAAAGTTGTAGGCTTTCCTTTGACTCCTTTTTAGATTGAGGAAACTATGTTCAGCTTTGAGTAAGTATTGTGAAATTTAGTTGTGAATGGTATTTATTCAGATGTTTAAGCTCTTTCTGAAAGCAGTGTTAGGTGTGTATGTTTTACTGGAACCCAACAAAAACTTTATTCTTGACCAAGGTTCTTCTGGGCTCCAAAAATTGTTTGGTCCATTGTGCAATGCATGATTAGATACAGTAAACTCCCTGGTGTGCATCGCTGTAACAGGAAGGAGTTGTGGCTTCTGTCAGATGAATACTCCTTGTTTAGGCCTTTGGCAGTGTAGGTCTAAAGTAGATTAGAGCAGCTGCTTTAAGAGAGTAGTTGCCATCTTAATCCTTTTCTTTGAGCTTTTGTGCTGAGGAGGGATATCTGCGTTTATGTGCACATGTGCTTGTGCTTGTTCTTTGCTCCTCCCTGCTCGCTCATTATTCAAGTACTTTTGGCAGTGCTCCCCAATGAGCTAGTACATGATATACTGCTCATATTAAATTATTGTTGTTGGATTCCCTTCCTTTAAAGTCCTGTGTTTTGAAAGGCATCATCGTATGATTTCTGGAAAGTAATTCTTCAGAATGTGCATGTTTTAATTTTATTACAAGGGGTTTCAGTACTGGAAAATTCTGAGGTGCCCAAATTTTACAGATTTTCTTTGTTATTTTCCTATATTTCTGGCAATTGAAAATATCTCAGATTTCTTTAGGCTTCAGAGAAAGAAAATATTAAAGCATTTGGAAGCAAAATGGCAAAACAATACTGTAATATATAGGAGGATATCTATATAATATCACTAAATATTTTTTATAGCTTCATAGTCATGCTTTCTTGTACTTGGTCATTGCATTTAATTTTGTTGATTTTTTAAATAGAATTTTTGACTATTCAGAAAATGCTGATTATGATGATACAACATTAAATGTAGCTCTCAGGGCAAAATAATTTTTGCTGTTACCTATTTTGTATTACTTTATTGATTAGAAAGTTGTCATTAAGGAGTTCTCTTTCAAGAATTTTCCAGATATAGTGGGTGAATTACTGTCTCTCAGGATGTGATTTTTGAAGCATACCAGAACAAAAGGTCCTGTGTTTGGAACTTGGGTAATTTGTAGATTTTTCTAGAAGCACAGAAATTTCCTGTTACAGTGATTTAAGGTGCTAACCTATAAGGCAAACTATGATTTTTTTCTTAGTTGATCATAGAATGTAACTACCAAGCCAAAATCAGAGTCAGTAACACAAGGTTACTGTCATAGCATGAGAAAATATGTCATTCAGTTTTTGTATGTGTATGAGAATAGCAGTGATACTATCTTACAATTGTTTACATGGTTGAAATAAAAGGAATTAAACCTGCAATCATTAGGTAAATAATATTAAAATTAATTGAACTGTCAGTAACCAGGGCAATTTTTTTCTTTTCCGTAGAAGACACAATCTCTTTTGAACTTGAAGGTTGCATTGACATGACAGATCTGACATTAATATCTGTGTAGTTCCTTTGAATAACAAGTGGACATGTCAGTGCTCTTACAAAAGTGGCAAACATAGGAAATATCTGCTGTTGTTATTTCAAAGTAATGTTGTTTTATAACTGCAGTAATGACCAGTAAAAATGAAAGAATAAAAAAAGTGTTGCAGTTTCAGACATACATCAGTCGTTTTCAACTTGTGCTCCTTTAAATTGTTTGGCTAAATTATTGTATCAAAGTTTATTAACATATCAGTTGTACCATGTGTTTGAGTTTGTTTGTTTTTTGGTTGTGAGTTTGTTTTTTTTCTTCCAAATAATTTACAATACTATTTCCGCTTTCTTTGTTATTGCTGTTTGTAATATCTGAAATTAAATCATTGCAGTGTTGAAAAAAGTATTTTTTCCTAAATGTTTAGTGTTTCCCTCCTAAGTCACTTCTGGCTGCAAACTACGGTTCTTTCTTGTGCTTGTCACTTTCGTTCGGTATTTTTTTTTCAGTATTGGAGACAAGTGTGTAATAGGTGAAGCGGGCTGTTTGGAGTTGAGTAAGCAAAGTATCATTCAAACTTTGCTGCATGACTAAAATAGTTGTAATGTGACAATCCTACATACCCTGCAATGAGTTCGATCACAAAGGAACACCAGATATTTGTAAGAAATGAGTTGATTTAAACACTCCGTTTGGGGATTACTTAGATATTGAAATCTGTGGAAGGGAGAAGAGGGAATGAAGATGTTCCTTCAGTAACTTCAGATAGTTACTGAAGATGTTCTGTTTGGGGCAGATCTGGTGGAAAAGGACATGGGCAAGGCTAAGGTACACAGTGCATTCTTTATGTTGGTCTTTATTGGTAAGACCTGCCTCCTTCAGGAGTTGTGGGTATGAGACCAATGGGAAAGCCTGGATCAAGGAGTGCTTGCCCTCTGTGAAGAAGGATTAGATTATGACCCTTTAAACAAATAGAACACACACAAATCCATTGGACGTGGTAGAATGCACACAGGAATGGTGATGGATCAGGATGATATCGCTGGGAGGTCACTCTTGATTTTGTTTGAAAGGTCATGGTGATCAGGATCGATTCCAGAAGACTGGATGAAAACAGAGGTCTCCCATCTTCATGAGGAAGGTCCAGGGAACCACAGACAGAGCATCCTCACTTTAAGCACAGAGAACGTGATGCAGCTAATAGTCTTGGAAACATTTGCCGTACTGTGTAAAGGAAAAGAAGGTCCACATCCAACCTTTCCTTGAACACCTCCAGGGATGGTGACTCCACCACCTCCTTGGGCAACCTGTTCCAATGCCCAACCACTCTTTCCAAGAAGAAATTTCTCCTAATCTCCAATCTGAACCTTTCCTGGTGCAACTTGTGGCCATTCCCTCTGGTCCTATTGCTAGTTATCTGTGAGAAGAGGCCGACCCCCAGCTCACCACAACTTCCTTTCAGGTAGTTGTAAAGAGCAATAAGGTCTCCCTTGAGCCTCCTCTTCTCCAGACTAAACAGTTCCAGTTCCCTCAGTCGCTCCTCATGAGACGTGTGCTCCAGACCCTTCACCAGCTTTGTTGCCCTTCTCTGGGCATGCTCCAGGCCTCAATGTCTTCCTTGTACTGAGGGACCCAAACCTGAGCACAGCACTCCAGGTGCGGCCTCACCAGGGCTGAGTACAGGGGAATGATCACCTCCCTGCTCCTGCTCGCCACACTATTCCTGATACAGGCCAGGATGCTGTTGGCCTTCTTGGCCACCTGGGCACACTGCCGGCTCATGTCCAGGTGAGTGTCGACCAACACCTCCTAGGTCCTTTTCCTCCACACAGCTTTCCAGCCACCCCCGCCCCAAGCCTGTAGTGCTGCCTGGGGTTGTTGTGGCCAAAGTGCAGGACCCGACACTTTGCCACATTGAACCCTCATAAGAGTGGTGGAGTCACCGTCCCTGGGTGTGTTTAAAGAAGGGTTGGATCTGTTTCTTAAGGACATGGTTTAATGGGTAATAGGTGGTAGGGGGATGATTGGACTGGATGATCCTTGAGGTCTCTTCCAACCTTAATGATTCTATGATTCTATATTAGTTTCTTATGGTCTGTTTAGTATCTTACTGCAAATACTTTTGTGTTTGTAGCTGTAACTTCTTCACTGGAGATGATCTGGTATTCCATTGTGAGGGTAATGGTTTTCTTTCAGAGGTAAATGTCTTGCAGGCATTTTTGAAGATACAGGTTGGGTAAGGAAAGATTTAAAGGGAAACGTTCCCCATTTGAATGTTATCAGCATGGCTTTCTGAATGTTTTAGACTTGATGAATCTTGTCAGTCTGTGGTTCCAGACGCTTTAGAAGCCTCTTAGAAACATAACAGTCTGGGAGATGTGTAGAGTTGCTGCTTAACTTTCAGGCTTTTGTCCATAAACACTGCTCTACAGACAAAATCCTAGAACAGGTGTTGTCCTTGTGTTTCCAGTGATTTGAGACTTCATGTTGATCTCTTTGAGTAGGAGCACTTTCAAGGCTTCTAAATTAGTAAAATAGATACAGCGATCTGAAGAAAAAAAAAAACAACATAAAACCCCACTTATTTTACAGTAATTTCTCTTTGGGGATGTGTTGTTTATGCCATTCCGTAGTCTTATCAGTCTCCATTACAGTCTTGAAGTACTTGCATTTCAGTTGACAAAAGGACCAGGAGGCAGTTATTTCATTATGTGAAATGCATGAGGTTGCGCATGAGGGCATTTTCAGCAATCAAAAGGCATAATTTACCCATCAGTTGCAGGTAAGTCAACACAACATTTTAGAGATTGGTTCTTTGAGATGTAGGTGTAATGTAGTTCTTCCATTTCTACCACTTCCACAGATCTGCAGACAGTCCTGTCTTATTGGTGAAAATGCATAGTAACAAAGCATTGATCATTGTTTATTTTTAGTAATCTCTTTTTGATACTGTTTGCACTGTAGGTGTTCTTCTGCTAGTTTCCACATTGGGTGTGTTGTTGTAGCTAGCTCAGTATATTCTTCATTTTGTATACAAGCGAAAATGAGAAGTTGTAGTCAATTTCATTGCCTGTTCTGACTGATTGTTGGATCAGATCAACAAAAGTCTACGCTTTTTGTTCATCTACTTCCCAACAATACGTTTAAATATACTGGCTTTGTTGCAGTCCAAACTTCCCTGATATCTGGACAGTTGAACACACCATCACATTACCATCTAGAGGGAAAGCATGAGGCATTTGGAAGAAATCTTGGTATGGCCTGTAGACAGTGGAGTGGGGAGTGAAGACAAGCATGCAGTCGCAGCAAAGTGATGAATTCTTCCAGGAAACTGTTGAACTGGATGCTAACATTTCAAATCTTTCTCAAATTCAGAATGTCATCTTTTTGATTAATTCACATTTGTTCAAATTGCAAAATTACCTTCATAATGTTGGAAACTAGAAGGCATTTTAATAAATGAAACTATAGTTTTGGAGCATACTCTTTAGTGAATCTGAGTCCTGCCTAAGTGATTGATTTTGGTATATAATGTCAAACAGCTGCAGTTGGTGTAAAACACTAACTTATGATTTTGCCTGCATCTTCAGGTTGATCAGTTCACAAAACATGTAGCATGGGGATGAGTATATGTGTTCTAACTGCATTTTTGATCCATGCTGCTCTTTGTATTCCATTATCACAGAGACATAATTGTTTTGTGTATATTCTCATTAAAAATAGCTACACCTTCTTCCACATGCCTTACTGCATCTTATTGAAACTTTTTTTTCCCCCTTGATTAATAGATATCTATCTAGTGTTCACTTTTGCTTAGGATCATATTTACTTTCCTGGTACCACACTGATTAAACAGAGGTACTGACAATCTTGACTGTTTCTCTGTTTCATGTTCTTCCATGCCGTTCTAGTATTGAATAACTGAACTGTTCAGTTATCAGAAAACTGAGGTTCATCCTGAATGCAACCTGATATGATTTAGTTAGAATGCTTTCATAGTTGTTTTACTGTTTTGTTCTGGTTTATTAAAAAGCTGCTTTATGATAGTCTAGACTCTGCTAGTAAAAAACTAATCTTAGTAAAGTAAACAAAACAATAGAATTGTCCACAGTGGGATGGATTTGATTAATTTAGTCAGTTAAATAAATCCATTTAAAAACCTATTGAGCTAAATCTGGTTAAATGCCATAGTCAAAGCAGAGCACAGTGATAGCCCAGATACAAGTTGTGTAGAACAATGCCTTGCTTTTCATTTATGTTGTTTTGATGAAGATGATTGCTGAACTTGTCAACATTCTTGAGGCTTTGTCACTACATATCTTACTAAGTGACCTACTGTTCAGCAGTGACCTCATTCCTCTTGCTGATTTGCTTTTAAATTGGAAATCGTAAGTTTTGCAGGTCATATAATTGCTGTATCCATCTGGGGCTATTTGAATTTAGATGACAAGGTACTTGAAGTGATTTATCTGTCCTGTGCATTAACCAGAGCATATTTCAATAGGAAAGATCTGTCAGGACTCAATTGTTTCAATCAACAGTTTCAGTCCTAGAAATCTGAGAATAATGTACTCTGTACTGTATACTGCCATTTCTTTACTACTGGATCTCAGTGGATCAGAGATCACAGTATCACAGATTGGTAGGAGTTGGAAGGGACCTCTGGAGATCATTGAGTCCACCTCCTCTGCCAAAGCAGGTACACTACACTGGGCTGCACAGGTAGGCATCCAGACGGGTCATGAATATCTCCAAAGAAGGAGACTCCACAACCTCTCTGGGCAGTGTGTTCCAGTGCTCTGTCACCCTCACCATGAAGAAGTTCTTTCTCATGTTTGCGTTGAACTTCCTGTGTTCCAGTTTTTGGCTATTGCCCCTTGTTCTCTCCCTACCACCACCAAAAAGAGTTTGACCTCATCCAATTGACTCCCACAGTTCAGATATTTAGAAACACTGATCAGATCCCCTCTCAGCCTTCTCTTCTCCAGGCTGAAGAGACCCAAGTCTCTCAGCCTCTCCTCATAGGGAAGATGCTCCAGGCCTTTTATCATCTTTGTTGCCCTCTGCTGGACTCTTTCCAGGAGATCCCTGTCTGTCTTGAGCTTGGGAGCCCAGAACAGGACACAGTACTGGAGATGTGGCCTCACCAGGACAGAGCAGAGGGGGAGGATCACCTCCTTTGACCTGCTGCCCAGATTTTTTTTAATGCATCCCAGGATGCCATTGGCCTTCTTGGCCACAAGGGCACACTGCTGGCTCATGGTCAACCTGTTATCCACCAGGACCCCTAGGTCTCTGCAGAGCCCCTCTCCACTAGGTCATCCTCTAACCTGTACTGATGCCTGCGGTTATTTCTCCCTGGGTGCAGGACTTTACACTTGCTTTTGTTGAACCTCATCAGGTTCCTTTCTGCCCAACTCTCCAGCCTGTCCAGGTCACACTGAATGGCAGCACAGCCTTCAGGTGTGTCTGCCACTCTACCCAGCTTTATATCATCAGCAAACTTGCTGAGGGTGGACTCTTATCTCATCATCTAGGTCATTGATGAAGATACTGAATAAGACCAGACCCAGCACCGACCCCTGGGGAACACCGCTAGTTACAGGCCTCCAACTAGACTCTGCACCACTGATCACCACTCTCTGAGCTCTCCCAGTCAGCCAGTTCTCAACCCACCTCATTGTCCACTCGTCTGTCCCGTACTTTCTAAGTTTCATTACAAGGATGTTGTGGGAGACAGTGTCAAATGCCTTGGTGAAGTCAAGGCAGACAACATCCACTGCTCTCCCCCTATCTACCCAGCTGGTGATGACATCACAGAAGGCTACCAGGTTAACTGAGCATGATTTCCCCTTGGTGAATCCATGCTGACTACTCCTGATAACCTTTTTCTCTTCCAATTGCTTGGAGATGGCATCCAGAACAAACTGTTCCATCACCTTTCCAGAGACGGAGGTGAGTGGCCTGTAGTTTCCCAGATTGTCCTTCTTGCCCTTTTGAAGACCGGAGTGACATTGGCTATCCTCCAGTCTTCAGGTGCCTCTCCCATTCTCCAAGAAACTTCAAAGATGATAGCGAGCGATTCAGCAATAACCTCCGCCAGCTCCAGGTGTCAATGTATTTCCTATTCTGACATGTCTGTCAGGCAGAGAAATACAGCTCTCCCCATTTCAGAGATGGTAAGGTTGAAACTCAGGCAGGCAAAGTAACATACTGAAGATCATGAAAAGGAATGTGGGAAAGCAGGATACTGATCTCAGCTCTTTGGGAAGGATCTTCACTGCATGGACCAGGATTCTCCTCAGAGTTATTTTGGTCTTTCTACCCTGGAGGCTGCATAGAGAATGAAGTACGGATACATTTAGAATTCCTTTTTTACCCTCAAGTCAGTAAAACATATAACATTAGGTAAACTATTAAATGATTTATGAAGATAGGTAGTCATTGTTGTGTATGTTAATAGTCTAGAGCTGAAGTGACTCCCTTCTGCTGTTAGTTCAGAATTAGACTCTCTGAGAGGAAGAATTCTTCTGTATTACCCATTAGAGTTGAATTCTAAACTTCCTAAAAAGTGCTGAGAATAGCAAGTGGGTTACTGTACCAGGTGCATCCAAAATAAATTAGTTAAAATAATTAAATCTTTATTAATGATTTAGGTATTTATTTTCATCATGTTGCACAATGTACCCTTTCTGTAATGATCTTGCAGTTGTCTAAATCAGCAAATCTACTGAAACAGCATAATAAGCCACCACAGTTTGTCCTAAAATGAAGTCGGTAAGCGGCCAAAATACAGTTTCCATGGACTAGAATTTCGAGGATTATCGGCAGCTTAGCTACATTCTAAATGTATTTAGGTCTCTGTAATTCACATGTTCACAATTAAATTTCAGAACCTAACATCATTAATGAAATTTTTGAAATTTATCTTTGTGGATGATTGTAACATAGGAAGAGCTAAATCGGTTTATTGGCTTGTCTTCAGTGATACTATTGGAGTTGACCTATTAACAACTTCATTAACTGAATTTCAAGAAATAAGTTTTGCATACTTAATCACTGTAGGGGAACATATAACGTAGCAGATTTTCTTTACGGCCAGATAACTGATTTATCAGTGTGATCTAGTCTGAGAGAGGTATCTACTCAAAAGCATTTAAAGTTACGTGTAGGTAAGAAAGAGCGTAACAGTGATTTTAATTTTTTTAAATTAATCTTCCATTATATTTCATTACAATCAAATGTTTTGTATTTTAAAGAAATTTCTGCATACTGCCACAAGAAAAATCAATTGAATGATGCAAGTTAAGTAAGTATTTGTCATATGGCTTCAGATTCTGTATAGATATCAGTCTGTCTCTATCAGTAATCATGAGAAGGTGGGAAATAAATGAGATGTTTGGTAGATTTCATACAGGCATACATTTGGAATGAAAAACTACTAGGTGTGTGTGGTATTTCTAACAGGTGCTAGTCTTAGCAAAAAGGATTGGTGTATCAGCCTATTCTCAAGTGAAATATCTCTCTACTAGCCTGGTATATTTTTCTGCACTTGGTGTTTAAGATTTCAGGGAGTTTAAAGACTTGTTTTGAGCTTTTATGCCATCACCTGCTTAGGAATGCTTGTCTGAATAATTGTTTTGCTTTCTTAGTGTTGCTTCTGTAGTTGTATCATTTAAGTACTATGAGGACAGTGGTGCTTGGCATTTCAGTTAGGAAATACTAAGTTCCGTGTTATGTTTTGTCTCTTTTAACTTTGCTTGAAAAAGTTTAGACCTCACTCCTGATTTTTTTTTTAGGTTGAACTGGAATACCACTATATTAATGCTAAAACTAGAACTAAAACTATACAGCATTCGCTGTAATGAAGATGTGTCAGAAACCCTAAAGTTTAGGACCGAATGTTTTTATTTTAAGGGTAAGACAGAACACACTTCTGGAAACAGCTGTGCTTACTAAACTGCATGTCTAGATACCTACCCTCTGTAGCAACTGTGTAGGAAGTATTCTTAAATTGTATAGTTACTATGTTATAATATATTACCTGCCTAGTTTCCAGCACTGTAGTGAACATGTAAGCAAGCTATGAATAAATTAGTCCCTTACCTCATTTTTATCCCTTACCATCTTTTTTTGCCAGGCTACTAGATGAAGTGCTACTAAAGCTAGGTGTTTTTCTTCAAATATGATTCAGGAATTTTTACTGGATTTTGTTTATTTGTTGCATGTCTCTTTTCTGCCACCCGGTGGGCCTGTTTATTTTATTTCTAAAATGGATTTTTCCTCTCTTTTCTGGAAAAGAATAGTTAATTGTTGTTCTTACATGGATTTTTCTGCAGTTGTTTTCTACTCATTTCTCTTTGCAGAGCTGGAGTTTAACAAAACTTCTCTAGTATTTTAAATATTGCATTAAGTGTCTTGGGAAACTGATCAATCCAATTTCTGTTAATAGCTTCATCTGTGTATTTTTTTTTTCTGAATTTTTGTAAGCAGATCAACAAGAGGAAAAGACGTAGTTTATGATTACTGTTCTTACATTCTGCTGTCTTGAAGTATTTATTGTATGTAGTTCAACTCATGATAATAGTACTTTAACTTCTTCTCATAAAGCAAACCAAGCAGGAATCTTTAAATAAGATATACAAGTTTTACAGAAGAATATGTATACATAACACAGGAATGAACTTTGATTTCCAACTGCAAATATTCTGTAGTCATAAAATTCTTGGATAAGAAAAACCCCTTAATTTGGTTATACCATTTGCCTTCCTTTCATGTTCTGTATAATTAAACAGTTTAGTTTGTGCTCCTCTTGATTCCTGTAAAGACAGAATGTTGCAGCAGGAGTTCATCCAGTTGGTTTAGAGTACATGTGTAGTTTTAGAAGGTGAAAAAGCATGAGCATTTATTTTCAGCTATCTGTTCTGGAATTAAGTTATTGTCTTGTAAAAGGATTGAAGTTTTATTTGAGTATATGTTCCAGTGGGACTCCGGGCTCTATTACATTTGCATTTGATGCAAGCTAACCTGCTCTCTGTCTACTGACATAAACTAATCTACAATATATTTAATAATCATCTAGTTGTTAATTTTAGATCCCACTCATAATTTTTTTCCTCTGGATTCATGAAGATTTTAATGAACTCTCTCCATTTATGGAACTCAGAAGTTCTTCACATAGTTGGTGGTTAAAATAGCTTTGAATTTGTTGTCTTAATATGTATGCCACTGGAAGGACAGTTCACTCTAACTGTGAATTTTCTGGACTGTGTTGCTGATGAGCTGACTGAAAAAAAATGTATAGAAGTAAATGATGACTAGTTTAGCACACAAGTGTCAAGCAAAAAACTCTCTAGTCATCATTCCTTGACTGTGGTAAGACACATGATTGCCAGAAGGGGTCACATTAAAGATGGAATTGAGGAAGTTTGCTGTATTTTTTGTTTATGCCATGTTTGCCTACATTTGAAATAATATGAAATTATCAATGGCTGGAGTTTCAAAGGATTCTAGCAACATCTTTTTTCTTCAGCTAGCTTAGTAGCAAATGATTTCAATTTAAGAGTGGAGATTTAAAAGTGGCCAGGAGTTTGAATTTTCAGAAGATTATCTGACAAAGTAGTCTGTGCCTTTGTTGTATTCTTGGAAAACTTCCTCCATGGATAGTTGAGTGACTGTGACAGCAGTTTGAACAGAGAAGTTCATGTTGGGAAATGAAGTTTTGTACAGGGGAATCAATGAGTTTGTGGAGGCAGACAGGAGGGAAGGTGAGGCTAATTATTCAGACTTGGATAGAATCATAGAGTGGTTTGGGTTGGAAGGGACCTCAAAGGTCACCTAATTCCAACTCCCTGCCATGAGCAGGGACACCCTCCACTAGACCAGGTTGCCCAAAGCCACATCCAACCTGGCCTTAAAAACTGCCAAGGATGCGGCCTCCACAACCTCTGTGGCCAACCTGTTCCAGTGCCTCAACACCCTCACTGTAAAAAGAATTTCTTCCTACCATCTAATCTAAATCTCCCCACCTTTAGTTTAAACCCATTATCCCTTGTCCTACCACTACATGCCTTAAGAAACAGCCCCTCTCCAGCTTTCCTGTAGACCCCCATCAAGTACTAGAAGGCTGCAATTAGGTCTCCCCAGAGCCTTCTCTTCTCCAGGCTGAACAAGCCCAACTCCCTCAGCCTGTCTTCATAGGAGAGGTGCTCCAGCCCTCTGATCAACTTTGTGGCCCTCCTCTGGACTTGCTCCACCAGCTCCATGTCTGTCTTGTACTAGAGACCCCCGAGCTGGATGCAGTACTCCAGGTGGGGTCTCACAAGAGCAGAGTAGAGGGGCAGAATCACCTCCCTCGACCTGCTGGCCACCCTGTTTTTTATGCAGCCCAGGACACAGCTGGTTTTCTGGGCTGCCAGCACACATTGCCGGCTCGTGTTGAGCTTTTCATCCATCAGCACCACCAAGTCCTTCTCCCCAGGGCTGATCTCAATCTGTTCTCCACCCAACCTGTAGCTGTGCCTGGGAGTGCCCTGACCCATGTGCAGGACCTTGCATTTAGCGTTGTTGAACTTCATGCGGTTTGCACAGACCCACCTTTGAAGCCTGTCAAGGTCCCTCTGGATGGCATCCATTCCCTCCAGCATGTGTCGACCGCACCACACAGCTTGGTGTCATCGGCACTCAAACCCACTGTCCGTGTTGCTGACAAAGATGTTAAACAGCGCTGGTCCCAGTACTGACCCCTGAGGAACACCACTTGTCACTGATGTCCACTTGGACATTGAGCCATTGAACACAACCTTTTGAGTGTGACCATCCAGCCAGTTCCGTATCGACCGAGTGGTCTGTCTGTCGAAGACACGCCTCTCCAATTTAGAGACAAGGATGTCATGCGGGACAGTGTCAAATGCTTTGCACAGGTCCAGGTAGATGACATCCGTTGCTCTGCCCTTGATGGGGGCACTCTGCCCACTGACACTGTAACTCCATCATAGAAGGCCACCAAATTTATTAGGCATGATTTGCCCTTAGTGAAGCCATGTTGGTCATCACTGATCACGTCCTTATCTTCCATGTGCCTGAGCATAGTTTCCATGAGGATCTGCCCCATGATCTTGCCCGGCACAGAGGTGACACTGACCAGCCTGTAATTCCCCCAGTCTTCCTTCTTACTGTTTTGAAAATGCAGGATTATGTTTCCCCTTTTCTAGTCAGTGGGAACCTCACCGGACTGCCACAGCTTCTCAAATATGATGGACAGTGGCTTGGCCACTTCATCTGCCTGTTCCCTCAGGACCCACGGATGCAGCTCATCCTGTGCTGTGAACTTATATCCTTCCATCCCAACACTCCAGTCATAGGAGCTACCCCACCATGTCTCCATAATGCCAATAAGGTCACAGCCCTGCAGGTGCGCGCACGTCTCCAACTCCTCATTTATTCCCCATGCTACGTGCGTTTGCTTAGAGGCTTTTCAGTTGGGCCCCTAATGAGGCTGACCTCCTGGCTGGGATTCCTTTGGAATTTTCCCAGTGTTTCCCTCCTGGCTCCCATTGCCTCAGGAGCCCCTGAATCACCTCTGCACTTTAAGCGTACTACAGTGTGTCTAGCACTTCTCTGACCAGTAGCCTGCGGACCCTCGCCAGCACCCTGTCCCTCCAACCTGGGCCTGTTGTCCCAGCACTTGTCGCAGGCAAGGCTGCTGTTGTCTCCCACCTGCTCTGAGCCCAGTTTAAAGCTCTGTCAACGAGCCCCGCTAGCTCCTGGGCAAAGACCCTTTTTCCCCTCTGAGACAGGTGAGCATCATCAGAGCTTATGAAGCCTGGTGCTGTGTAGGCCATCCCATTGTCAAAGAACGCAAAGTTGTGGCAGTGACACCAGCCATGGAGCCATGTGTTTATGGGCTAGTTTTGCCTGTTCCTTCCAATGTCACTGCCTGTAACTGAAGGATGGAAGAAAAAATGATCTGTGCTCCTGACCCCTCCAGGGTCCGTCCCAAGACCCGGAAGTCCCTTTTGATTGCTTTAGTGCTGCATGACTTGGCCTCATCCCCACCCACATGGAGAAGCAGCAGTGAGTAGTAGTCTGAGGGCTGTAGCAGGCTGGGGAGTCTCTTTGTGACGTCTCTAACACATGCCTCGAGGAGACAGCAGACTTCTCGAAGAGGAGGATCTGCCCTGCATTGGACCCTCTGTGTCCCTCAGAAAGGAGTTTCCTACAACTATAACCCACCTTTTCTTCTTTGTGGAGGTGTTCACAATGCGGGGTGTGGGCCTCAGGACAGGTGCTACCTCTGGTGTAGCTTGACTATTTTCTGTATCTTCCACTGAGTGGCTCTCCACAGCCAGGGCCTCATACTTGTTGTAGAGAGGTACTTGGGAAGGTGAGGTGGCTAAGGAGGAGGACGATTGCCTGACCAACATATCTTTATGATTAATCAGATGATTAAAAGCTTCTGTTGTGTATCAGTTCTGATAAGCGGTACATTATTTGAAGCATTACTGTATTAGAGTCAGCAGACTGAGATAATGGAAGGCGAAGGTAAATAGCTAATAACACAGACTTTGAGGCTCGCAAAGAACAATTGTATTCTCTGCAATGTGTCTCATGTACTAGAGAACACAAAGTGAACTTTACTCAGATTCTTCCAGCTTGTACAGGAAGAAAAAAAGCACAATTAAATGTAATAGCTTCAGAGCTGATTCTATCATCAAGTTTCTAGGATGTTCAATCACTAGCAGAAATTCATTGAGACTGGGCCCTTCTCGAAGCTTTGATCCCATCTGAATTTGTGATTCACTCCAATGCGATGTAGCAAGAACTTCAAAATAAGGAAAGAAGGTTGAGAACGATTTATGTAATTCCACTCATGATTTTTAAGTAAAGAGAAGATGAGCTAATAAAATAATGAAACAATAAAAAGCTAGGGGAAAAATAATGCTACTGATGAGAACATAAGCAAGGAAAGAAGGAATTTGGTGGTATACATATTTCAAAATAAGAGCTCGAATGGATTTTAACAACTAGAGGGGGTTGTCATGGGTGGGACAAAGTCCAGCTGGAGGCTAGTCATTAGTTGAATACCTGCAAGGATTGATACTAGGTACTGTTTAATATCTTTATTCATGTCCTAGATTGTGGAACAAAGCACACCTCACCAAGCTTGCAGGTAACACAAAACTGTGAGGACTGGCTTACAGGTAGCAGTTGATAGTGACTAAAAGCCATGATACAATCGATCTGCTTTTGAATTACTTTAAACTTACATTCTTACATTGACAAACAATGATAAGGACCAATCTTTGTGAAATAAATGGAAAAAATGAAAAAAAAAACCCACCCATACTTGAGTTCCAAAACACTATTTGGAGACTGATATATGCTAAACAATTTTAGCCTTCAATTTAGCCTTATTTCTTCACTGCTGATTAGGATATTGTCAGTTTTGTACCAATGTATTATTTTCTTCAAATGGAAGCTCTTCAGTCTGGTTGGAAAAATTCCCATGGAATAAGTACAGAAGAAGGAAAAGATGGTGAGCCAAGGATCATATCTCTTCAGTCCTAGCCATTTCCTTCTAAATTCAACAACATACGCGAGATGCTAAATCACAATATGAAATTGTCAAGTGTACTGACAAGCTTAAAAACCCACACACTTTTGGGAAAAAAAAATTAAACTAATACATAAAAACTGGCTAAGGATTAGCTAAAAGGAATTAAATTCATAAATACTTTTGGGTACATAGACCTAAACAGTTTGTTCTGGACAACACTGAGAATCAGCAATGTAGGGAACAGGCTGCAAGTTTCTACACTAACACTGTTTCTTCTAGTTCATCTTTTGTCTTCAACTGGACATGACACATACTAGAGCTAAGCTTACAGTTTACAAAGATACATTCATTTAAATCATAACCATCTCTCACAAAAGAAAACCAGAAGTCTTAAATGATTTCATATCAAAACTGTATGGTTTTAATGTATGAGTTTATGTCCCTGTGCCTTCCAGAGGACATATATGGATTAGTTTTGACATTGTTATTTGGTTTCTTTAAACTGGAGTAAAAATATTATTTCAGAGTATAGAATACATATTCTTTTCTTTGTAATTTCCATTACTGGTAGTACTGACAAATTTCTTAAAAGAACTCATTTTCAAAGAAATATTTTAATCATTGTTGTTTCTATACTAAAAGTAACCAAAGTGCTAATCACTTTTCAAAATTAAATTCTGAAGTCTGAAGTGTTAAGGATTATACATTTAAGATATTTTTTAGGCTCTGCAACACAGCTTTTTCTTGTACAGAGGAATGTAGCTGTCGATCATTCCTTCTCTTGCAACACAAATACGCTTTGCAGCTTTTACTTGTCACACCTATTACATGTAAAGTAGGCAGCTTAGCACTAAAACAATTTAAGAAACTGCAGAAGTTAAATACATAAATTATTATGATGGTGACAGAAAAGGCAATGAATGTCTTGCAGCTCCATTTGCTTTCTTTGTTAAGGAATAAAAACCTAATTATCTGCAGCTGTCAACCGTGAAGGCCTAGACCTATTTAAGTCACCATAAGCCTTGGGCAAGCTAAAACATTTTTCACATTTAAACTTCATTTCCCCCCCCCTTTCTGGAAAGCAGGATTTTATTATAAAACAATACATATCTACGTAAGAGTGAACAATGACGCATCAGGCATAAAAACTGTAAGGATTTTATTTTTCATAAACAATTCCCTCTATTATTTTGAAGATGTATATGCCACATAGAATGAGAATAGTAGGGTTTTTTCACTATTCACATCTGGAATTCTGGCAGTTGTAAGACTCTCTAAGTGTAAAAAAATGAATCTACAAATCACAGAAAGAGTTGTGGATGCAAATTTATGCTTTATGTGGCACTGTTCAATTTTCACACTAGAAAGGTAGGGTATCGTACAAAAATGGAAATATTTCAATTCAGACTTCAAAGCGAAATCTAAAGTCTTGTTCAAGTGTGAAATGTATGTACAATACTTTACAAAGTCTTAAGGGCGCTCACCCAAGGTGCGAGCTTTTAAAACTCTCTTCTTTTACTGTTGCGTTCTGTCACAATTTCTTGTCCAGCAAAGTATAAGAAAAGGAAAAAAAACAGGAAAGGGGAGAAAGGAAGGGGGAGAGAAAGGAAAAGAGGGAAGAGAAATGTATACTTTCTGTCCTCACTTTTCTAACTAGTTGAACTACAGAAGTTGCTGCATCTGGAGCTTTCAGGAAACCTTATTTATTTTTTCCTGCATGTTTCTCAAAAGCAAATAATTACTGTATTTCTTAAGAATCCATCTAAGTTACCAGAGTATCAAACTTTTCCTTCCCTACTTATACTAAATATCTTGATCCTTTCCCACTCTAATCTAGAGCACATACTTACCAAAACATGCTTTCTCAATTCTTCATGCTGTATGATGGTATTACAGTGTCCCCTCAGATGGGGGAAAAAGTATCATGAAAAGGTTGTGGATTGAGATAAGTACAGGGAGAGATTGTTCACCAGTTACTGTAATGGGCAAAACAGACTCAACTTAGGGGGGAAAAAAAAAAATGATCTGTTATCTCAAGCAGAACAGAGCAGAGCAATGAGAAATAAACCCAAAACTTAAAACACCTTCCCCCACCCCTCCCTTCTTGCTGGGCTCAACTTTATTGATGATTTCTCTACCTCCTCCCCTACAGTGGCACAGGGCGATGGGCAGTGGAGGTTGTGGTCAGTTAATTACATGTTGTCTCTGCCGCTCCTTCCTGCGCAGGGGGAGGACTCCTCACATTCTTGCCAGGCTCCAGCGCGTGGTCCCTCCCACGGGAGACAGTCTTCCACCAACTGCTCCAACATGAGTTCTTCCCACAGGGTGCAGTTCTTCACAAACTGCTCCAGTGTGGGTCCCTTCCATGAGATGCAGTCCTTCAGGAACAAACAGCTGCAGCATGGGTCCTCCATGGGGTCACAAGTCATGCTAGCAAATCTGCTCTGATGTGGGCTCCTCTTCCCATGTGGCCACAGGTCCTGCCAGGAGCCTGCTCCAGCATGGGGTCCTCCACGGGGTCACAGCCTCCTTCTGCTCTGGCATGGGGTCCTCCATGGGCTGCAGGTGGAATCTCTGCTCCACCGTTAACCTCTATGGGCTGCAGGGGGACAGCCTGCCTCACCATCGTCTCCATGGGTGGCAGGGGAATCTGGGCTCTGGTGTCCCTCCTGTTCCTCCTTCTGCACTGACCTGGCTGCCTGCAGGGTTTCTCACATCTTCTCACTCTGTCTGCAAAAGCTACTGCTACGTTGTTTTTCCCCTTAACTGTGTTATCCAAGAGGCCCTACCACCGTCACTGGGCTTGGCCTTGGCCAGTGGCGAGTCCATCTTGGGAGCAGGCTGGCATTGGCTCTGTTGGACCTTCTAGCAGTTTCTCACAGGAGCTACCCCTGTAGCCCCCGCTGCTACCAAAACCTTGCCATGCAAACCCAATACAGATGTAATATATGAACTCCTGCATGTATTTCTATCTGACTTTATTGTAGAGTATGATAACAGTAACCATTTAATTTATGAGAGCTTGCTAAAGACAGTATACCTCTATTCGCTTGAGGTCAGATTCTGGTTTTGCATTTTGTGTACTCCTTGTGTGCATTCTGTTAAAATTGCCCACTTCTTTACTGACTCATCTCAGCATTTGTTGGAAACTTGCTGAAACAGAACACAACAAAATTATCTGGCTGCTTTTTAAACTGCAGTTTATCTGCATACAGTAAATAAAGGCAAGGAACATTTATGTTTAAAATAATTGTCACTTAAGTGCAATTTTTTTCAATATCTAAAGTCCATAGGAAGTTCATTTCAGAAGACAGACTGAAATTTTTATCAGAAATTAATATGTCCTCTAAAAATTACTAATATATCCTCTAAAAATATTGTTTTACTCTACGCCCCCGGGAGCAACTGTTTTCTCATCGTTGTCTCCCTGCACATATACAGAGTTACCTGGGACCTGCTAGAGTAGCGGCCCCCATTGATTTGCCCAAAGCAGGGTGGAACTGGAGGTCCACTCCTGCTACAGAGTTGGGTCCACCACTTTGCTTTGGCCATCATCTCATGGCAGGAAGCCATCATGTCATAACCCACGTGCTTAAATATTGCCCTGCAGCTGGATGACAGCATCAAAGGCATGTGAACTCAGTGCACTTTCCAGTTGGTTGTTTGTTTCCTTTGGACCAGAAAGATCACAGATATATTTATATGTCCATTTATATGTATGTATATTCACAGTAAATGTAGATATAAAATACTTTTCAAAGATATAAAAATATGTATTTTATGTATACTTTGATGTATCTTATATGTAGCTTTATAAAATAGTTTTATACTACATACGTACATAGACTTTATATAGTGTAAAGATAGAAATTAAATATATATATATTTCTATATATAAACGTATGCATAAAATGAGTAAAAACATTTGTTAGAGATAATGAAATCAATTAATTAAAATTTAAATGTCAATGGAAAGTAATTAAAAAACAGCATAAAGTAGGTTGGGGACCCCACCTCACAAGTCCAGTGAACAAATCCTGATGTTTCTGGTGGACAAAGGTACAAGAGGATGAGGAGGGCACGGTGGGGAGAAGGTCATGATCAAGTGGTAACATGCCTGGGGCCTACCAACCTGTCCTCAGAGATGACCCACCAAGGGGCCCCTGTGCATCCCCTGCAATATGCAAAGAGGAGTCCAATCCTGGAACTCCACATCTGGCACCAAACCGCCTGCCAGGATGGCCATGCGCTGTTTATTACTGGAGCAGTTTTGAGACTTTGCACTGTGTTGCAAGACACGGGCATCACTGTCTGCAAAAGTGGAAATCCAGAACAAAAGACCAGCTTCAGAAGAACATGGGTGTGGAAACAATGAAGACAAGTCCCAGCAGGACTCCTGAAAAAAAGACCACATGAAGCAGAGGAGCCATCTGACAGGCGCATGAATCTGGGAACAATTTCCAAGTAAGTTTCACAGAGAAAGAGCAAGTGCTGGTGGGAGCTGCCTTTGCCCACTGCTTTGGGGGAAGCTTGCAGTTCCTTTTAAGATCACTGTGAGGTACAGGCTTGTGCTGTATTTTTTTCCTTTTCCTTAGGTCGATGTCCTTGTAGAACACTTTAAAAAGCTTCAGCTGACTAGTTGAGGAGGGAGAAGACAGAAAGACATCGAGGCCCTGGAGCGTGTCCAGAGAAGGGCAATGAAGCTGATGAAGGGTCTGGAGCACAAGTCTTATGAGGAGCGGCTGAGGGAACTGGAATTGTTTAGCTTGGAGAAGAAGAGGGTGAGGGGAGACGTTATTGCCCTCTACAACTACTTGAAAGGAAGTTGTGGCGAGCTGGGAGTCAGCCTCTTCTCACAGATAACTAGTGACAGGACAAGGAGGAACAGCTGCAAGTTGCACCAGGGGAGGTTGAGGTTGGAGATTAGGAGAAATTTCTTCTCAGAAGGGGTGGTCGGGCATTGGAATGGGTTGCCCAGAGAGGTGGTGGAGTCACCGTCCCTGGGTGTGTTTAAAGAAAGGTTGGATCTGGTACTGAAGGACATGGTTTAGTGGTTAATAGGTGGGGGTGGGGACGGTGGGACTAGATGATCCTTGAGGTCTCTTCCAGCCTTAATGATTCTATGATTCTACTGGGGCCTGCAGCAGTTAAAGAATGAACAGAGAAAGGAGAGTGACTTTCATAGAAGAGCAGAGAAAAAAACAATAAAACCTTGGAAAAGTCTGACCAGTGACTGACACCCGTCATAACCAGTTAATAAAGTATCTCTGTTCATGAATGGTGGAGTGTTTAATTTCTTATATGTGTGTAGTAATGACATGCCACTGGAGATGTCTATGCTGCCCCTTCTCTTAAGGCATTTGCTGTGCTCCTGGGAAGGTGGGAAGCTTGGGGGATATAAATCCCTTTTTAGAAGCTGCTAAAAGCCCAACTGTTGATAGGAACTGGAGCCAACTGGCAACTTAGCTTGCAAACCAGGATACCTGGATGCTCAACATCAGCTTACTTCTTGGATGTGCAGTAGTTCTCCAAACATGACGTTGCTGTTAAGTACAATTTAAGTACAGTGATATACATATTACACAAGCACGCCTCTGCTATTGGTCTAAAAGGTAAAATGAGTTCTGATATAGCAGGAGCTTTTAAAGACATTTTTAGCATGCAGTGCACATGTAAGAAATTACAGACTGATGGGAGAAGGTTTTTTTTTTTAAAACACCCTTTATACTGCTTTAACAGCTTGTTTAATGTTCACCATCTTGTTACTAGCAATAAGGCAAAAGTCACCACTGCAAAGTATTTTAACAGGTTCCTCCAAACTAGGATGTGCAGATATTTTAGTGTGCTTTTTGCTGCATTGCTGTGTTACCAGGTTTATAAAGAACCTCCCCGGGGCTTCCACGGAGCTATCAGAGCCAGATCTGTGGTTGTGATCCTTTTAAACTCTGTGAGGCTTTGGAAAATCAAATCCAAAGATTGATTTAAAATTGAAGAGTATATGTCTGTGCTCAAAAAGGCAGACCATATAATTGTTTATAACAGAAGACGTCTAAGGAAGGTTATAATCAAATGTTCATAACTGCAGTTGTCTTAATAGCTGAAACTGTGGGAAGGGAGCAAGTACTCGCCCATGTGGTTTAATAGACTGCGGTCATGAAGCAATGAAGGGGACATTTTGCCCTGAAGAATTTCAAAAAGTGAATCCCAATGAGGATAGAATCTAAAAAACTGACAAAATCATTGCTACAGATGTGAAAATAAGAAACAGCAGCTGAAGTCCAGGACATGTAGCCATTAGAATTTGAATGGGGGTAGATTTTCTACCTTATGCTGGCCAGCAATCCCAGCACCAGAATTTTCCCACAAAACATCTGTAACTTTACCATAGACTGGATGAGGCCCCTAGAGCTCAGTGGTAAGTAGGAGGTGAGGTTGGCAAAAATACAATACCTGCACAGAACCTCAGTGAAGACATCACCTTTGAAATAGCAAGGTAAGACATGGCTGAGTAACACATGGCAGTATACGTTGCAGAAATTCTTTTATTGCCATACCTTGCAGTGTTGATGGAATATACAAACTGTCTTACTAACCCACAAAACAGACCTTCAGCTATTGGCTCTCCATCTGTTGCCCTGACTTCTGATCCCATCATAAAGAAAACAGCATAAAAGGATTACCTTTATCTCTTGTAATGCTATTCATAAATGTATTGTGTAAATAAAACTTGGAACCCAACTGAAAGTTTCTGTGTGTTTTCTTCAATTATTCCCTCTATTCTTTTTAAATCTAAATATAGACACCAAAGTTGAAAGATTTATGATGAATTACGTATTACACTAAATACTACAAGGTGAATCGTTGGGCTTTTTAGGTAGCTTTCTTTTCTACCATGGTGTGTGTGGTGCTTCTAACTTCTCCTCATTCACCTTAATGGCTCCAAGAGATTCTGGTTTGCTACTTTACCTGTTCCAGAAGATGGGAGATTCACCACAGCCAGGACATTAGTAAAAATATTCCAATCTTTAGGTATTCTCAAGCTTAAAGGGGCTGTGGGCAAACTGTTGGGAGCAGCTACTCACACTGGTCCCGGTGCTCTCTGTGCCTATGCAGGGAGACAGCGATAACAAAATGGTGTCTCCCATGGGCCAAAAAGGAGGGGACGGAGGGTGTCAAACTGGTATGCAAGGGAGTTTGAGACAAGTGGTGGTGGTGGCAGGTGGGGTGGGCAGATCTTCCCATTGTTTGGGTGCTGAGGAGCAGTACATCTGGTGCAGGATAAGCACTGTCCTTGTGCCTCTTGTATATGACTGTCCAACCCACCTGCATGCTTTTCCTTTCCTGAGCTTTCTGAGCAATGCATGGTGCTGGCCAGTGTGCTTGTTCTTTGGGTACAGTGCTTGAGTGTTGTGCTTTGGCACTTCACTGAGCACTTGAAAGGGAGTTTGTTCTCTTGCCTTTCCTGTCCACGTGGCTGCTGTGTGCAGGAGCAGGATGAAGGTGTGGGATGTTTATTTTTTCAAAGGTAATTCATTGCACACTGCCACTCTGAGCCAAATGGCTTTCATGAGTCATTACAATAACTTTCATTTATAAAATGTGTATATTTGTAAACCTGGTTTAATTTACATATCTACTTTGTTATAAACTTCCCACTGAGAGTAGGCGAATATAAGCAATAGTGGTGTGTGCAGAGTATGCTGATTCTCAGCAGGTTGCTGTGTTACAAGTGTGAGGACTGTTACAATTGCTGATTCTGCTCTTTGTGATTAATTTTAAAAGGTGCAGAGTTAGACTGCGTAGGTAATTTTTTTTACACTCTTTCTTGGTGTAGTAAACAACAGTATTTATGTAATGGTTTACATAATGTAAATCCAATTGTCTTTAGAGGAGAAGATAAAATTACACCTCCATCAACAACCATTTTAATGTCTTCACGTATAGGATACTGAGTGGTTTGAAAGACGCATGCTCTGAAAAGCTTCTGGATCTTTATTCAGTGTCCAGGGAGCCAGCAATCTGGACCTGCAGCACCAGCATGTCAAAGCAGAGAGCAGGTCCATCGGCAGGGCTGGCCGGGTGCTCCCCTGCAGCCTGTCAGGCGGAGGCATTGGAGGCCCTTGGAGTTGCGTCCCCCTGCCCCTGGGTCCCACTGCACAGACCCCTTCTCCCGGCGCCGGGCTCGTTGTCGGTGGGCCTGGGGTGCAGGTGGTAGCACCGCTGCGGGGATCTGCTGCGCACCCTCTGCCTGGCTGCAGTCCTCTGCCGGCAGGCGGACGAGCCGACCACATACTCCCGGCAGTTGTCGTCCACCCTCACCACATGCAGAATGCGGTGGAAAGGCCGGCGGCAGAGCGGGCATGCAGCTCTCGTGGCAGCCCACCGCTGGATGCAGCCAAAGCAGAAGGCGTGGAAGCAGGCGTTGACGTAGGCTGCGTTGTCCATATCATCCAGGCAGATGGAGCACAGGTCATCTGCCGCTGTCTCCTGCCACCCTGCCTGCTGCAGCTGGCTCGTGCCGGCTGTTGCAGCAGAGCCACTGTCCCATAGAGCTTCCTCAGCGCCCGACGCCATGTTCTGCCAAGAGATGTGCAAAGTGTGTGAGCTCTTCTGGTGCCAGGAACAGAACAGAAACCCCAGAAAGTGGCGGGCCAGACAGCCCCATGATCTGCACCCTGCTTGTGCCTGCCCGCTTTGTCTCCCCCCAAGCATGCTGCTCCCCCATTCCAGGATGCCCCACGCTAGCACTCCCCCCCCAGCCAGCCAGCATGACTGGAGCTGGCACCAGGTACCCGCAGGAGGTGGCCAGGGAAGGAGGAAGAACTGTCTGGGTCCCTTCAGTGGTGCCAAGGGCCCCTGCACAGCCCTGGGACAGCCGCCGTGCCGGACCGCAGCGCCCAGGCCAGCCAAGTCTCGGCGCAAAGGCAGCGCTCTAAGCAGAGGTCCACAGTCCTGCCGGAGGTTGCACGCTGTGCGTGTGTGCTCACAGGAGATCTGGACCAAATGCGCTAGGACAGAGCCTGAAGGTACTGAAGAATGGTGAGGTTGGCCCCATCGCAATTGCTTCCAGGAACATCACAGAGGTCTTCGAGGGTGCGCCCCAACGATTGCCCAGTGAGGACAGCAAACACGCCAGAAGGGGGAAGGCCCCTGCTTCACAGGATGTTGGGCATGTTTTGGTGGCCTTTTGAGCGGGGGTTGACCCCAGGCTCATTGGATCCCGTGATGATCCCTTGAAAACAAGGGCCCAGAGCTGCAATGGGCAGCACAGCAATGCATGCAGGGAACTCTGGTGACTTCCTTGGTGCCAGTGGAGCACCCAGGCATGACTCCTCTGGACTTACCCCTTGTCTATGGTGAGGAATGCACCAGCTTGAAGTTCTCCAAGGATAGGGATGCCACACGCTGTTCATTTTCACCCTCAGTAAAAATGTATTCCCTGATGTTCAGCAAGAACCTCCGTCATTTCAGTCATGGGCTGCAGATGGATATCTGCTCTACTGTGCACCTCTACTGGCCTGCAGCGGGACAAGGTGCGTTACCATGGTCTTTACCAGGGTCTGCAGGGAAATATTGGCTCTGGCACCTGGAGCACCTCCTCTCCCCCTTCTGCACTGTCCTGGTTTCAGCTGAGAGAGAGTTAGTTTTCTTCACAGCAGCCAGTACGGGGCTGTGTTTTGGGTTTGTGCTGGAAGCAGCACTGATACTGTAGAGATGTTTTTGCTGTTACTGAGTGATGCTCACACAGAGCCAAGGCCTTTGCTGCTTCTCGCACCGCCCCACCGGCGGGATGGCTGGGGGTGTGCAGGAAGTTGGGAGGGGACAGACAGAGCAGCTGACCCCAACTGACCAAAGGGACATTCCATACCATATGGCGTCATGTTTGGTTTATAAGGGGCTGGGGGGAAGAGGAAGGGGGGACAGCGGCGTTCGGAGTGATGGCGTTTGTCTTCCCAAGTCACCATTACGTGTGATGGAGCCCTGCTGTCCTGGGGATGGCTGAACACCTGCCTGCCCATGGGAATTCCTTGTTTTGCCTTGCTTGTGCACGTGGCCTTTGCTTCACTTACTAAACTGTCTGTATCTGAACCCACGAGTTTTCTCACTTTCACATTTCTGATTCTCTCCCCCTTTCCGATGAGGGGGACTGAGCGAGCGTCTGCGTGGTGCTCAGCTGCCGGCTGGGGTAAAGCCATGACAGGCACTGACCTTGGTGTCTGCAGAGTTGTTTCACATTTTCTGACTTGGGTCTTTCAGTGCTGTTGCATAGCTTTTTTTACTCTTTCTTGAATGTTATTACAGAGGTGCTACCACCATTGCTTTGGCCAGTGGTAGGTCTGTCTTGGAGCTGACTGGATGTGGCTGGCTGTGACATGGGGGCAGCTTCAGGCATCTTCTCACAGAAGCCACCTCTGTAGCCCCTCTGCTACTAAAAGTTTTCCATCTAAACCCACTACAGGAGCCCAGAACTCCAAGCATGGCCTCACAAGTACTGAGTGGAGGGCTAGGATCACCTCTCTTGATGTGTCTTCAATACTTTATGTAATGCAGCTGAGAACGTTTCTCACAAGATACAAACTAGTTTCTTTCAAGGGAGTTTGCACTAGGGTTTTTTTGTAAATTCAGAGTGGAATCTGCAGAGCATATGCACATGCATGTCAGTGGTTTAACATAGAATTGTTTCCTTTGTGCATTAAGAGCCCAACTTATGTGTCATCAGGCTCTATCAATGTTACGCATAAGTGTTCAGTATTCTAGACATGGAGATGGTTCTACTGGGAGTGTCTATATTATCTTATAATTTGTTTTAATGTAGTTGGAGGAGGCAATTTTTAAAATAACTTTTTTCTAGGTTATATAGTAACATGTATATAAATGTTCCTGTGTATTTTTTCTGTACCATAGTTCAGAAACATATTTTTATTATTTCTGCAGAGAACATCATGTTGTTTTTTAATATTTTAGCACTCTAATTTTAACCCTAGATTATATTTATGGTAGGTAAAATATATGAATTTATTTATATTTTAAAGCAAATTTTTGGTCCTACAGCAAAGTCCGAGAAAAAGATTTTAACTTTGTCACATACACGTTGTGCTAAGTACTTCAGACACCTTCTTTCCTCTTAATGTTCTGTATCTTTGTGTGCACCATTGTAAGTAGAGACCATACAAATGCTGAATTATTTGTGTTGATAGAATATGTGGCAAAGTATAAAACTACTGTATGTTTAAAGGTTGAGTTATGTACTTTTAAAGGTTTGAGTTAGATAGGAGTAACATGCAGGTAGTCTTCTGCAGGGTAGAAAACTTTTGTTGAGAACCTTGAGAATCTTGGGAAGGTGTGAGGAGAAACAGGAAGAGAACGAAGAGAAAAAACAGTTCTTGAAAAATGCGACAAAACTGATAAGAATATTGTTGTGGCTTCCTCTTACTGTAGGAGATGCACCATGTCTCTCCTAATAAATAAATTAAAAGAAGAGAAGAACATTTCATCAGTATTTTGTTAGCGTATTTTCTTCCAGTGTGTGTGCAGTTCATCCTGGTGTTCTAGATTCATGTAATTTGCACTTCATAAAGAAATGTCTGTTTTGCTTGAAGTTCTTAAGTGTAGTAATTGAAAAAGTAGCAAATATGGCTGGCTGCTGCTTTGATAAATAAGCAGTCCTGACATTTCAAATGTGAACAAACCATTTAGATTTGGCTTATTTGCAAACATATTCATTATGAAAATGTAATGGATACAGCAGGAAGCAGGGCATGTATCTGTCCACTTCTAAACTGTAGTATTGTCACTGAGCTTATTTTATATTTGGTGTCAGTTGAACCTCATTTCTTTCTCCTGCCTTCTCAAAGCAATTAAGGTAGTTGTATCATTACCTTGATTCACCAAAAATGGAGAAATACTTGGGAACATAGGAGATTCTGACATTTTAACTGACTGTAAGTATTTTAATTATGATTGCAGAGCTCTGTGGTTTGTTTTGGGTTTTTTGTTTGTTTGTTTTTCCCTTGGAATTGGAAAGGGAATTCTGATTTCTTGATGTCATAATATAGAGAATTGTTTAGTTTTTCACTTGGGAAATAAGAATGAAGACAAGTATTTGGTGTGGGGAGTAGTGTTGTTTACTTCAGAATAACAGAAGGCAACATAGCAAATCAACATTGACTCACTTAAGCTGAAAAATAAAGCTTGCAGTAGCTTGGCACTTTATCCTACTTCATAGTAGAATCTTGAATCACAGTCCACAGAATTAAAGAAAAGCTGCTCTTCAACAGGAATGAAAAATCAGCACTTTTCTGGGTATGATGTAGTCAGTGTACTACCTGTCAAATGATCTCAGATATTAAAATGTAAATATAATAGCTGTATTGGTGTATATGCTGTGGGCAGTAACACTTCAGCAAACTTGTTTAAAACACACAGCTAATTATGTAGGGTCTGACAGGCAAGTTTTCTTTTGCAGTCAAAGAACTCCCTGTATAATGATTGATAGCTTTTGCATGCTTTGTTGACCCTTAGTAGAAGTGCCTGTACTGTTTATCTCTATATATGCTAAATGAGTGAACAGTTGATAGCAGTTGGGGCTTTCAGCTCTTCGTGTTACAGTTGTCCTCTGTAAAGTTACCACAAAATTCCATATCGATTTGTGTTGCAGGTAAATTAAGAAGTATTTGCTACCTCTAGGAAAAGAAAGTAGTTTGCTGTCTGAAATAGGGGTGAAGTTGGAGACCTGGATTATTAGCTCTATAACAATAAAACGATTTTTTGTACTCAATGTCCATACACATTCTTTTATTCCAAATGTTGGCATCAGGCTGTTTGCTCTCTTTCTATGTGAAAAGAAATAAGCCTAGTAGCATTAGCATAATTTTCGGAAAATAAGGAAGACTCAAGGTATGAAGCTTTCATATGGAACAAACACTGAGAAAAATTGCGGGAGGAATCAAACAGGTGTTTTCAGCAGGGACAACACGCAATGCTGCAACATTCTGAACAGCGAAAGCACAAATCTTGTTTCTCTTTTAGCAGGAGACAGGAAGGTATGTTATAATCCAAGCAAGGTAAATAAAACTGTAGTGGATAGTGAACTTCATTATTAATAAGGCAAAGTTACATAAACTGGGAAGTATGATAAGTTATTTCTTGCATCTTACCAGTTGTTTTTGAACTAGCTCTTATTATTTCCACCTGCCAGATGATGGAGAAATCTTTTATTTGTGAAGATGATGTACAAATCCAAACTAATTTTTATTGGAAATTTTCTTACCTTAAAACTTAGATCTTTTTCTCCTTACATGTAGTGTTTCAATCTTAACCTTCCAGTCTACTTGCATCATTTTTGTGTCCTGCTATTCTTTTGTATACAATCATAGTGCATCAAATGCAGACAAACTGTTTTCACTCTTAAAGCCCGGTAGGATCTGGAACCTTCTCTTGTTTCATTTTGAGTGCATCTTCTCCTTAACCAATCCTGTCAGCTGCTGCAGCCAGTCAGTATGTTTTTTTCACTTTCCCTGTATGGACTTCTTCAATGTGAATGAAGCTAGCTATAAGAAACTAAACCATTCCAAATTTTCTGATAAAAGCTCCACTCTTTAGATGCCTAGAAAATAGCAATAGCTAATCATCATAGTGGCTAGTTAACCTGAATATAGGTTAATGTATTATTCAGTAGCTACTGATCTGCTTGTTTTTTTCCCCAAGTTGTTAGATGAGTTAAGAAGAGAGAAACGAGTTATGGAAAGAATGTTGTTAGGATTTTTTAGGTTCGATTTAGAAATCTAGGCACTCTACTTCAGTGTCTCTGACTTTTTCCAGTTAAGGCCTATGTTGTGTGAGCAAAACTACTGGATTACTGATGTATTTGAGAATCAGAGTCACTGTGCTACAGAATAAGCATCATCTTTAGCATATAGAGTATGTGTCATCTGGAAATTGGTACCTTTTAAGACTGGGTATGTGGGGAATCTATCTCAAAGAAACTCTGGTAACCAGAAAATAATCTTATGTAACCTTGAAAGTACTGTGATGTGTCTTTTCTGAAGTTATAAAGGTACATACTGAAATGTAGGAGGAAAGCAATTTTCCTGTGCATTTTTTCTTGAAGAAATTGTGTCAACATGTCCTTCTTTTCTCAAGGCTGAACAAACCCAGTTTGGTCAACCTTTCCTTCCACATAAAATATTCTTTGCCCCTGACCATCTTGGTGAACCTCAACTGGACTTAATTGCATTTTTGTTTGTTTGTTTTCAGGGGAGTGGTCCTGATGCATGGGTTTGTGAAAGGCAAGTCCTGCCTGACCAACCTCATCTCTTTCTATGACCAGGTGACCTGCCTGGTGGATGAGGGAAAGGCTGTTGATGTAGTCTACCTAGACTTCAGCAAAGCCTTTGACACGGTCTCCCACAGCATTCTCCTGGAGAAGCTGGCGGCCCATGGTCTGGACAGGTACACTCTTCGCTGGGTTCATAATTGGCTGGATGGCCTGGCTCAGAGAGTGGTGGTGAATGGAGTGAAATCCAACTGGCGACCGGTCGTGAGTGGTGTGCCCCGGGGGTTGGTGCTGGGGCCCATCCTCTTCAACATCTTTGTTGATGATTTGGATGAGGGAATTGAGTGCACCCTCAGTAAGTTTGCAGACGACACCAAGTTGGGGGGAAGTGTCGATCTGCCGGAGGGTAGGATGGCTCTGCAGAGGGACCTGGACAGGTTGGATCGCTGGGCAGAGGCCAACGGGATGAGGTTTAATGTGGCAAAGTGCCGGGTCCTGCACTTTGGCCACAACAACCCCAGGCAGCGCTACAGGCTGGGAGCGGGGTGGCTGGAAAGCTGTGTAGAGGAAAAGGACCTGGGAGTGCTGATTGATGCTCGCCTGGACATGAGCCGGCAGTGTGCCCAGGTGGCCAAGAAGGCCAACGGCATCCTGGCCTGTATCAGGAATAGTGTAGCCAGCAGGAACAGGGAGGTGATTGTCCCCCTGTACTCAGCCCTGGTGAGGCCGCACCTCGAGTACTGTGTCCAGTTTTGGGCCCCTCACCACAAGAAAGATATCGAAGCCCTGGAGCGTGTCCAGAGAAGGGCAACGAAACTGGTGAAGGGGCTGGAGCACAGGTCTTATGAGGAGCGGCTGAAGGAACTGGGCTTGTTTACTCTGGAGAAGAGGAGGCTCAGGGCAGACCTTATTGCCCTCTACAACTACCTGAAAGGGAGTTGTGGTGAGCTGGGGGTTGGCCTCTTCTCGCAGATAACTAGTGACAGGACAAGGGGAAATGGCTGCAAGTTGTGCCAGGGAAGGTTCAGGTTGGAGATGAGGAGAAAATTCTTCTCTGAAAGGGTGGTCGGGCATTGGAACGGGTTGCCCAGGGAGGTGGTGGAGTCACCATCCCTGAGGGTGTTTAAGGAAAGGTTAGATATGGTACTTAGGGACATGGTTTAGTGGGCAATAGGTGGTGGGGGGATGGTTGGACTAGATGATCCTTGAGGTCACTTCCAACCTTAATGATTCTATTCTATTCTATTCTATTCTATTCTATTCTATTCTATTCTATTCTATTCTGATTTCGACAGGGATAGAGTTAATTTTCTTTCTGAACAGCTGGTGTAGTGCTACGTTTTGGATTTAGGATGAGAATGATGTTGATAACACATTGATGTTTTAATTGTTGCCAAGCAGTCAAGGACTTTTCAACTTCTTGTACTGCCCTTCCAATGAGAAGGTGGGGGGCACCCAAGAAGTTGGGAGGGAACACAGCCAGGACAGCTGACCCAAAATGGCCAAAGGGATATTCCAGACCATATGATGTCATGCTCTGTTTATAACTGGGAGGTGGGCTGAGAGGTGTGTCAGCTGAGGGCCTGGCACGGCAGATGGGGGTCTTGTACAGCATCGACTTTGGAGTGATGGGATTTATCTTCCCAAGTAAGTTAAGTGTGATGAAGAGCTGCTTTCCTTGATATGTCTGAATACCTGCCTGCCCATGGGAAGTGGTGAATGAATTCCTTGGCTTGTGTTGCTTGTGCATGTGGCTGGAAGGCTAGGCAGCTGGGGGCCTTGTGTAGCATTGACCTCAGGCAGTAAGAAATTTTGTTGGTTCATCACTTGTTTTGTGTGTTATGTTATGTTATGTTATGTTATGTTATGTTATGTTATATGGTATGGTATGGTATGGTATGGTATGGTATGGTATGGTATGGTATGGTATGGTATGGTAGTTCTTTTCGTGTTTGTCCTGTTAAACTGTTTTTATCTCAACCCACGAGTTTTCTCACTTTCACTCTTCTGATTCTTTCCCCTGTCCTGCTGGGGGAGAGCGAGTGAGCGGCTGTGTGGGGCTTAGTTGCCGACCCAGGCTACACCATGTCAGGAATCCAAAATGACAGAGCATTTCAGGTGCAGTCTCAAGAGTGGAATTGAGGCACTTGCTAACTACACCCTTCCTAATACAGTGAAGGCTACTGTTTGTCATCTGCTGTGGGGATATATCTGTCTTTTCTCATTTTCTTTACAGAGTGCCAGTTATGTTTAAACTTAGTGGTTTTTAACATGTTAACACTTAATACATGTTACAATGAAGTTGTTTAGGGAGATCAGAAAGAGTTCAATGTGTATAT
Source organism: Psophia crepitans (assembly GCA_013399095.1). Lineage (NCBI taxonomy): Eukaryota > Metazoa > Chordata > Aves > Gruiformes > Psophiidae > Psophia > Psophia crepitans. The sequence continues at coordinate 97,846 of VWZZ01000334.1, forward strand.
GTTTTAATGAAGCAAATTAATGTCATGCATAATTACAACTGCCAGCACAAATAAACCATATGAGAATCTTTTTCTATGATTTTCATTAGAATAGACAGCACATAATATGCTGAGATTTGTACCTTTTAAATTTCACTGAAGTAAATGAGTAGATTTAATTTAATGTCAATCCATTAAACAGTTCAGTCCTTGCAAATTCTCTCTGCAATATAAAATAAAGCTTTCAGAGTATCTTAAGAGACAAATGTTCAACTGTAGTAAATGCTCTTAAGCCAGGGACAAATGTTGTACTGTAGCAAATGCTGTCAAACCAGGAACAGTCTTGTAGTCTTAAGAAGAGAGAAGAATGCTGTCTGTTGCTACATAAAGTATATCAGATTATGGCTTAAAAGCTTACAAGTGTTCTGATAAGTTAGACAGCCTAAGCCACCAATTTACGATTGGTTTAGGACCTGAAGTTATTGAAAATACTAATTTTTAAAAATTCTTCCGTTCCAAGTTCCATACTTGCGGGTTCCAGACTTTCATGTAAATTATTTGGTCATATCTTTACACCAGCAAGTTTTCATTTCCTTGAAATAGTTCAGAAATGCTTTTCATTTATGAGTATTCAGAGGATACATCTACATGATACAGTACAGAGATGAGCAAGCTATGCCAGTGTTCCAAGGTGACTGAAGCTCCATGGCTGCATGGCTGAGTTAATTACTCTGGTGCCAAGGAGTTCATGTGCCCTGCCCACAGCATTCCAGATAATTCATGTCTGAATGTGATCAGTGAAGAAACTTTGCACTGGAATGATTTCAATTCATAAAATTGCTCATTTTGAACTACATCCAAGATAATTTCTACCTTGTTTCTGGTACTCTTTTTTTTTTTTTTTTAAGTCCTTCTGAGCAGAATGCATTCCTACCCTTTGGAATATTATTGAAGTATTACATAGCTGACCTTCTGTTCTTTTTTCATATGCTCCTTTAGCAGAAACATAAGCAAGGGCGAGTTAGGATATAAGGGTAAGTTAGGAGGAAGGTATAAGGATAAGCAAGGCTTGTTTGGTGCGGATTTGCCATGTGCAGAGTGACAGAAGATGTAGATGAGTATGATTAAATTACATCTGAACACATCTGTTCTTGTCGCCTTCCACATGCCCTGCCTGTTGACATGTTAAATGTGTTCTGGTTTCACTTTTGTTCAGAATTATCTTGTGTTCCCAGTGCTTTCCTCTCCATTTTGCAGTGAGTTGGTGCCATACTAAGCTCCCTTCCAACCCAAACCATTCTATGATTCTATGACAAATAGCCCTTCACACTACAGGGGAGGGAAGCTCCAGTGGAAAATATATCCAGTCCCTCCATCTTTAGCAGGGTAATCACTAACTCATCTGCTTACCCGCATGACATACATCCTTCTCTCGCAAAATAATGTTGTAGGTTGAGGAAGATAGGAATGGAAGAACCTGGTGAGATTTTATACAGTCTATTCATTGTTTAAGCAGATTAGTTACAGTTTTCCCTGTAGTAAGCCTACAGATACCTCAGTTGTAAGCATACTTGCATGTCTCCCAATTCAGTGCTGAAAGGATTTGCTTTAGCTTGCTTGTTTGTTTTAACCCAATATTTTTATTTACTGGTGTCAGTGTGACTGCATTCTTACTGAAATCTTCTTCCTTGATATTTCCATATATAAAAGACTTATATAACTTCTGTATTCAGCAGCTGAATGGATTTTGCAAAATTCTTCATCTTTTCTGTTATGTGTCTTCCAGACCCTAACCTTAATCCATTTAGAACATTCTTCTCCAAGTAACTTCCAGTGTGTCAAAAGTGTTTTTAACTAAGATTCTCAAATCTCAGAGCAGTATTCTGTATCTTGATAAGTCAGGGAAAAAGTATCATGTAGTAGAAATGGGAGCAGTGGAGAGTAAGTGTCCAAAAGCTGATATAATACCATCAGAAGATGTGATAGTTTTTTTCTTTAAACACTCCTATTTGATATAGACATATTAGTTAAGTTTTCTAGCATCGAGTTCATTTTATTGGTTGCTACTAACTACTGAAACACTAATTTTTTAAAGAATATGAAATTTCCATTGTGCTGTAATACCAGCCTGCCAGCAAAGATGGTAAAAAGGGAATATAGAATTTCGCTTATTTTGGAGGTATTGCATACATGTGTGCCATCACCTAGTTATCCTATTACTGTAATATATACACTAGGTACTTCAGTTAAATGTTGTATGGATTAAGATTATGATACCAACATCAGTGCTATGGATGAGCCTGTAAGACTAATTCAAATGCTGAACTGTTGTTCTCTAATTTGGTGTAGCATAGCAGGAATATGACTTTTTTTTTACTTTTAGCTGCTTAGCCTTTCATTCTGTAGACATTCCTAAATTTAAAGGAAATGTTTTACATCAGATGACTTCTAGTCTCTTGAAAGCTCTAAATAACTGTTCTTAAAGTCCTTTAAGAGCTTTCATAAATTTTTATCTTTCTAAGTTGTCTTTACTATCCAGTGACAATAAATTCTAGTTTACTAAATGGTATTGATGGGAACCTGAGCCTGGTGTGTGAGGTCATTGCTGGGTGACACCTGTGTTTCTCTCTCTCCTTATGCCATTACAATTTCTTTATTTTGACCTCCCTCATCCCTAGCCATAGGGGAGCCCTGAATTGTCACCTGTCCCATTGTCTGTTTTTTTAACTGCTGCTGAGATGATGGTTGAAGGGAGAAAGTTAACACCACAGTCTTTGGGGCAATAATCCAGGCATGAAGTGTTTCCTTCACTTTGCACATGGTGAGGAAGTGAAGCATTTGAAAGATACCATGGTGTATTACTAATGTCATAACTTCTAAGCATGAAGCCTTAGGTGGCCTTTATGGGTAATCACAATACAAGTAATCAATAGTAATAGTAATGGCAGTTTATTTAATAACTGTCTTAGCATATCTGCAGGATGGGCTAAAGTTGAGTTGACTCTTTTCAGTGGTGCATGGTGACAGGACAAGAGGCAACAAAATCAAACTGAGACATGGTAGGTACCCTTGGAAAATGGGAAAAAACTTTCGTACTCTGAGGGTGACTGAGGACAGGCACAGGTTGTCCAGAGGGGTTGTGCAGTCCCAGTTCTTGGCCATATTGAAAAGCTGTCTGGACATAGGCCTGAGCAGAAGGCTGTAGGTGCCCCAGCTTGAGCAGGTCCCTTCCAACCTCTGGGGCCATACTGTGATTCAGTGAAAGTAACACAAGAAGCATCACAAACAGAAAATTCATAACATGGAGGTGACACAGAACAGACACTATTTCCTATAAATAGTGCTCATTCTGTTAATAAAATGGATGTCTCCAGCTATGGTGTTTTGACTTTTTCATTTACTGATTTGATCTATTAAGTGATGAAAACAAATACCACCTCCATTTTCACATCAATTTTTCTCCCTTTGTTTCATTAGTATGATGTTCACACTCTTTCGATGAAAGGACTGCAGTACAATATCATATTGCGGGGGACAAAAACCCAGAACTCATTTCTGAAGGCAAATCTAAATCTACTTTCAGAACTGTATAATTGACACAAAAGTGATGGAAACTGTTTTGTGCAGGTGATACTCCTGCTTTCACCTTCTTCCTCAGAAAGTGCTGACTGTTAGGCAAAGGGCCTTGAGTGGTGATCATCAGTGCTTGAACTTATTACATTATGCCCTGTTCCCACTGTGTTGTAGACCAACAGGCAAAAGCAAGGATGAAATTTCATAGACTTTTGCTGAGTCTCCAGGAAAAAAAGAGAGTTTACATCCAATGGAAGAAGGGACAGACAACTCGGGGAGAGTACAAGGAAATTGCTAGCCTATGCTGGGGAAAAATCAGGAAGGCTAAAGCCCAGCATGAGGTCAACCTGGCCAGGGTAGTAAGACAACAAAAAATGTTTTTGCAGATGTATCAACAATAAGAGGAGAGCCAAGGAGAATCTCCATCCTTCACTGGATGCGACGGGGAACATGACTACTGAGGATAAGGACAACGCTGAGATTCTCAATGCCGCCTTTGAATCTGTCGTCAGTAGTTAGACCAGTTGTCCTCAGGCTACTTAGGCTCCTGACCTGGAAGTCTGGGACAGGGAGCAGAATAAACTCCCCACAATTCAGGTCGAAACAGTTAGAGAATTACTGCTCCACCTGGACTGCCATAAGTCCATGGGGCCAGATGGGATCCACCCAAGGGTGCTAGTGGATGTGGTTGCCGAGCCGCTCTCCATCATCTATCTGCGGTCATGGTCAAACAGAGAAGTCCCAGATGACAGGAGTCTGTCTTGCTAATGTGATGCCCATCTGTAAGAAGGGTCGTAAGGAGGATCTAGGGAACTGCAGGCCTGTTAGCCTGAACTCGGTGCCAGGGAAGGTGATGGAGCAAGTCATCTTGAGGGCAATCACATGCCGTGCACGTGACAACGGGCATCAGGCCCAGCCAGCATGGATTCGTGAAAGGCAAGTCCTGCCTGACCAACCTCATCTCCTTCTATGACCAGGTGACTCGCCTGGTGAATGAGGGAAAGGCTGTTGATGTAGTCTACCTAGACTTCAGCAAAGCCTTTGACACAGTCTCCCACAGCATTCTCCTGGAGAAGGTGGCGGCCCATGGCTTGAACAGGAACAGAATCACAGNTTGAACAGGAACAGAATCACAGAATATTAGA
>VWZZ01000335.1:0-25661 GCA_013399095.1 Psophia crepitans
ACGCTCGGAATCACTACGGTTATCAAATCTTAGAATGCCTTCACATATTTCACAAATGGTATTGTTGGCCTAATGTGGTATATTATAGTGTACGGCTCTATGCTAAGTAGTAGTATTATGTTTTTAATTTGAAGAATTTAAAATAAAGAATCTGTTAAAAAATGAAAAGTATTTTAAAGATTCTGAATGTATTTAGAAATCTTGTTTTTTGAAGTATTTTAATGTATTAAGAGAAAGGATTATTTTATAACTGTTTAGACATATTTTCTGTGTCTAGTTTTATGGCACTGTCAGATTTCATACTAGTAATGTAGAGATAGGTAACCAATAAAACTCTGTTTCCTTATCATTTAGATCACAAGATATAGTTTCAATTTCTTTTAATTATGTGTAAGACAGTGTGCAGAATAAAATGAAGTAGTAACAAAATTGATGGGTTTATTCTCCCTCCCTGGAATTTTAGAAACTTTGGGTTTGCTACCTATGCCTTTGATGCATGTAATGTAGTTGCAGAAATCAAACAAAACTTTCTAAACTCTCCAATAAACTTTCTATTACAGTCTAAGCTTCCTCTAAGCATTGTGACAGGTCAGAAGTAATGAGTACTTAAATATGAAAGTATAGTTTAGTGTTTCTTTTCCATTATATTTTGCTCATGAACTGATTGCCTTCATGGTCCTTCTTGTTAGCAATAACACTCTTCCATACCTGATTGCTATTTCAAGCATGTTTTCTTCCTCAGATGAGTCAGAAATGCTAAGGATGAACAAGACTGAGAAGTCATCTGATGCCTAGGGAGTCTAACAGTACGTTTGGGAAAGGAGGGAAAAATAATAAAGCTACATTGTGTGTTCTAGGAGAAGAACTGTGGAGAAAAGCAGAATCTGGGTTTGTTGCAACTATTTGAATGTATTCACAAGCTGATACTGAATGGCACTAAGCTTAACATCAGTAACTCTCTGGAAGTGTAGTCTGTTTTGCTAATGGGAGTTGTGATAGACTTTAGGTCTGTTCATTAGAAAACAGTTTCCTGCCTTTGATTATTTTTTTCCTGTAGAAGTCTCCATTGATTTAAATAGGAACTTCAGCACATGCAGATCAATGACAGGATATGTACTGGTGATGTAGTTGCTAAAAGCAACAGTGAGTAATATATAGTGGACTGTATACTCCCAGCACGGTTCTGGATGCATTTTCAAACTGCAGAGGCTTTAGAAAACAAAAGAAATAAATTGCTTTGAAAAAAAGCCATAATTGCTTGCTCAGGGAGCCATGAGAAGGAAGTAATAAAGAAAAAATATTTTGGGAGAAGGAATCTATAGGGCAATATACTAATTTTCCTGGAAGGAAGAAATTATGACAGAGCTACATAAGATGAAGGCATGAACTTCTATACATGTACTCTCATATCTATATAATCTCTAAAAGAAATGCTAATAGATATTGCCATGACATCTCTTGAGACACAAGTTCATTCTCTTTTCAACTTCATACCCTTCAATGTTTTTGACATTTTAAATGTCTATCTTCCGTTTGCTTTTTTCATGCTCACCCTAGATCTATAGGATCACATACGTAACCAAAATTTCCCATTGAAATCATGTTGCCATTCACAAAAACCAAGCAGCTCTTTCTTTCTCACAAAGGTGCCTGTGCATGCAGGACATACATTGAAAACAGCTTCTCTTAAGCAGGTTATCTGAGGATTGCATAATTAACCACACCTGGACTCCAAAGACTGAGATGCAAGCTTATTAAGGTAATTCAGAAGTAGATTTAAGAAATACCTTACTAAGTAGTACACATACAGAGGCTATTTGTGCCACAGCAACCTGAAGTTCAAGTTTCCTGCCTGTTTCACTACATTAAAACAACTGGCAGGGGAGGGGGGAATGATAAGATAACCTTTTCCTTGCTGTGCAAATTTGGATTTCTTCTACGTGGATGCATCCTTGAAGCAGCACAATAAATCAGGCACAGGTAATTCTGGTAACCCAAAAAGGCTTTTCATCAGCTTTTCCTGGGGTTAATAGAATACCTAGTTTTTCCAAAAGAGGTTATAATAGAAGTCTCATGTGAACAATTGCTAAGTGACACTATTATTGACACAGTATTTCACCTTGACTGGCAACAGGGGATTGCTGATGCCAGAAGGTTTTCAAATACACTTTATAGCACTACCAAGCTATCTAACAGATCACTTTCTGCCCAAGAATACTGTGAGACTTCTGTCACATCTATGAGATCTGTAAGTGAAGATACCTGAAACTAAATTCTCAATAGATGAATATTTGGGCTAGTAAATCCATTTGGCATTGCTGTTGGGGTCAAAGCCATTTGATGTAGGTGGATTCTTTCAAATTTATTCCTTTTTGATTTCTTTGGAAAACCTATCCAAGTGTGTGAACGCTTATAGTTCAGGAATGAAAAATTTCTGATATTAGTAGTCTGCTTACATTTCAAACTGCAATTATTTGTTGGGTTTGTGTTGTGGTTTTTTTTTTTTTATTAAGAGTTCGTATTATGTGGTAAAGCATGAGGTATTAATCAGAACTTTCACTCAAGCATCACTTGAGTGATAAATAAGCTCAGACACTTCAGTTTGGTTCTACAGCTATAACAAAATAAGACATTACTGTTTGTGTTAATTGAAGTTTTGTGGCATTTTTAGAGTTGTTTGACATTATTACTGTCCTAAACCACATATGGTACTGCTAGGCTGCCTGGAAACAAAATTTAGGGAACAGTTTAGTTGTAAATGGACTAGTGAGAGTAATGTGGCTATAGAGCAGATTAGACTGTGTTGCCTGATTTGGCCATGGCCCTGTACCTGCATGCCTGTTCTAGGTTTGCCTCTTCTCAAGTCTGAGAGGTGAAAGCATTTGGGAAAAGGAGAAGGAATAGTCCAACTATTGAAACTGAGAAATTGGTGTCATCAACAATCAGGATAGAGTAAATTGCTTTTTCCTACTCTTTGGTATAGCAAAATGACCTGCATGGCTGGAAGGATCTGAGCTATCAGGAGTGGAATAACCACAAAAGCATGTGTACTTTGAATTTTCTTATTTAAACCTCATTTATAGATTTAATTGATGATGATCAATATCCATCTCTCTTTGAAACAAGTACGTATGCTCTTTAACTGGTACTAACTAGATGTCAAAATCTGTACCCCACAATGTTCTGTGGTAGTAGCCATATATTTTCCTGTATATGACTTGATAAGGCACAGATAAAAGTGCTTTTATGAATTTTTTTAAATGTTTTCTGTTGAGAAAATATTATCTATACATTATCTACAACTAGGGAAAGAGATGATGTTAATAAGAAAGCCAATAAATATAACTTCTTTTTAATATCTAGTTTCAAAAGCCAAGAACCTTCTAAATTAACATTATAATCATTTTGAAGACATACCAGGTGTAAAGGCTAAAAAGCTATCTTACCGAAAATAATTGTATTGGCGATGGTGAGGAATAGGAGAAGGAGGTAGAAATTATTTTTTGTTCAGAGGAGAAATGTGACATGCTCACACTCGGAAAAAGTAGCCTTGAGGGTAGAGGGGAAGTTGAAGGAAAGGTAGAAAAAAAAAAAGAAAACTTGCTCTGACAAAATTAATTATAATTACAAGTTTCCCTGCATATTTTCTGATTAAAAAATTAGAATATATAAAAATTCCAATATAATCTGAAATATTCGATAATGAGAATTTTCATTTCTTAAGGACCAACACATCCAAACTAACATTAATCATCAAAGGTCATTGGAGTGAGTGTCAGAATCTGATTTATACCAACAAAATACCAAAAGGCCTGTGTTAAGAGATATCTGTTAAGCCACCTGTCTGAAATTATTAAGGTAGGTCAGATAGTGAGTTCCAATTAAAGTGGAAGTCTAAAAAAACTTGTGAGGCATGGTATTTCTCTTACTGAAGTCAATGTAATAGCTTGCAGCCTCCTCACTGGTATAGTAGAGCTTATCCTATAAAGATGCTATTAGGTTTTGCTGGGGAGCAATATGTATTGTAAATTGTGGCCTCATCATTAATTAAGAAGATGAAGATATAAGGAAACTGAAGCTGTTAAAAATACGAGACAGCTAAATAATTTATAAAATGCCATCCCTATAGCCTTTATTAGGCAATTAAATTCATAACAATAATACTTTCATCCGAGATGCCACATTTGGCTTTGAAAGACCTAGCACTGGCGTCACATGATAGAATCCTTAACTACTTCTGTCTGTTCTCTGTTACTATTTAGGTACTCTTTAATTCGTCGTCTTACTTCCATGATCTGACAGTGTAAGTTACATCTCTGTTGCTCAGCTGTTAAGTGTATTCCCCATACTAGAAATTATTTATTATACTGGCACATGGTGTATCATCTGTCATGTCTAAGTGGAGGAAAGATCTTCCCACAATGTCTTTTTTGCTCTTTAATCTTTCTATGGAAAGCTCCAGCTTTCCCTTCAGATTACTAAAGAGAATGCTTGAAACATTTCTCTTAAGCTGAATTCTTCTTTCCACAACCACTATATTGGGTGCACAGGAGCACATTTATATGCTTTGGGATGTAGCACTAAAAGTTGATCACATAATAGTTTTTCAAGCTTTTTGAGATTACATACAGTTACTGAAATCTGAGCTGAGTATTTGTACATGAAAAGACATTTCAGTTAAAATTTTTTCTAGAGTTCTACGAGAGTTAAAAATCAAATTATTTTAAATGTATGAAGAATTAGAGACAACATAGGCTTCCTACTGATACTATTAACCTTAGTATCTCGCTAATGAATATATTTCAGTGGGTTTGAAGACATGTTTTCCTGCTTTTATCTTCATTAAATGAATGGACGGTGATTTTGTCCAAAGGCAAAGGGTCTCAGAGATCTGCTTAATTTGTTGGCTGAAGTCTAGCTAATAATGTCTCTTCCATACTAGAAGATTCTCTGTAATACCTGTTACAATTTCCTTTAACTCCCAGACTATATACTCTAGTGTTAGGGTTTGTGACAATTGTGTCTTACTAAAGATACAAATATATTCAACATATACTTAAAAGTACTATAATTCAAATTGTACTAACTTTCTGGACAAGTTATAAATTATCTTGGATTTGGCTTTTCCCATCCCCTTGCGTGTCCCATTATTCCCTACTATTTTGCTTTTAAGTTGCTGAAAGCATGGGAATTATTGTTCCTATCTAATGAAATATTAGCCAGGGTAACCAATTTGTAGTATTCTATAATTTAAGAGTGCTAAGTATAGATCAGAGGCTTTGTATGGTCTTTGTCTTTAATGGTATTTTGTGTTTGTAACTCTCATTCTGTAACACACAATTTGATGGAAAACATCTTGTTTATATTTCAATTTAGATTGTATAATTTTACATCAAAACTGCTTAAATTCTATCCTGCCAAAATATTGCTCAGTATTCAGATTTCACTGTTAGCTATCAGATCCAATTTCTCTTCAAGAAAAAGTCTTATATTCACAATAACTTGTTCTTTCTAATACAGTGCTTTCTAACTAGATCATTGGTGGGAAATGAAAATAATAATCTAAGACTAATTGCATAAGGGGTTTTTGTTCTTTACACTATGTGTTGATATTGGGTAAATACATACTCTGGGGTTTTTGTGTGTATGGACTTAATCAAGTTTCTTGGCCTCTACTTTTATTTGTGTGCTCACAAGGAGCATGTATACATATTTTCCTGTTACAAAATATTTCTGGCACCTGTTTTAGATTTCTCAATGCTGAAATGAGTTCCTTTTTAACATATATTTTCAGTGATGCTTTAGAAATTGCTGTTTGTAAATTCTTTGGAATAAAAATCTCATTTATTCACTTGGTTGGTAATAGGGGCTAGCAACATACTACTTGGGGCACCGTGTGCTAGTAGTGGCCATGATTACTTTCTGTAGCACCTTATCCTCAGCAATTGCTGGAGCAGAAACTCTAAAGCTGAGGACTTGGATGTTTTTTATCTGTATATGACTTAATTTTGAAACTTAAGTCAAGTATATTGTTCCTCTGTTGCAGAAATTTTGTCATATAGGTATTTCACACAGTGTTCAGTCATTCCCGGAGTGGAAATCTGTGACTGCAGTCTTTGTGGCGAAATCTCTGCATTATTTAAGTACATGTTCTGCCTTCTGTTGACATCCCTAGGTACAAACTACGGTGCGCTAATTAGGTCCCGCATGCTCCTACTATTCCAATCATGTGTATATACTAAAAAAAACCCCACCACTTTTATATCTCTTCCTATAACAAATTATGATCAACAGTGCTTATCTGGATCAACGAGTGAATTCGATCAAGCCTTATACATGCTAATTTTGCACAAACAAAAAGAATTCAAATAGTCCAGAAAGTAAAGATTTATAGCCCTGTCATTACTCTCCCTTACGTTTCTGTAATGTTTTTAAACTACCACCAGAAGTTCCGCTCCTTCGTGGAAAATGTAAAATTTCACAAGATGATGTGATAAATGTTTTGCTGACTGTGTAGCTGTCATGCAGGACTGGATCATTGTTAGTTTATTTGGGCATCTTGTTCCAGCAGAAGGGACTACTGGATTTTTAGGGAAGGAATAGGTTGTACCTAGGGTCATGTTTTCCCAGCTTCTAGAAAATTTGAGTGTCTTGAACAAGAATTTGTGCAGACATATTTATGTTTCATAGCTAATACTAATCCAATGTTGTTTGAATTTTTCTAATCCCTTTCTGAACCAATATAACCTTTATTCTTCATACCTTTATGTGGTAAATGCATTGGTTGCATAAGAGAGCACCGTTTGGCTTAAACCTAAGGCCTGATGGTTTCACTGAATGAACCCAGGTTCCTGTGCTTTGAGAGAGAATAGAAAACCATTTGCATCCCTAGCAAGTTTCAGATCTCCATCATATTCTCTTCACAGTCTTTTCTTTATGAATGGGAAGTTTTGTAGCCTATTTAATTTCCCCATATTGAACATCTTCCATGCTTCCAGTCTTACTAGCTGCAGTTGTCTATACTTATTCTAACTCTCTATTAAATCCATTTAACAACTAATGAAAATAAAGGGAAGGTCACTCAGTAATTCACTGACAGAGCCAGGCAGAGTGTAGATCTCAAAACCATTCTTTCTAATTGGATTGTGTGTTTGGAAGAACTGCAAAGTAAGCATCGGTTAGGGTTTTGCCTGCAGTCTTCAATCTTTTATTATGCCCTGCTGGTGCAGGTTAGTTATCTAATTTGTATTCTGATAACTGAAGTAGACATACATTTCACCAGAATTTGATATTTCTGTAGTTTGGCATCTGGTTACTCAGTAAGAAAACAAAGCAATGAAAGTTAAAATGTCCCTAGGAGGATCAGCAACATCTGCTGAAGTGAGCTAGGTATGTAGCCCAGGTGAAAAGTCACGAGGTGCCCTATTATAAATAACAAGACACATTCCTAAGATTTATTATTTACGCTGCTCTATTTTTTAATTGATATTTTTATGTTCTGTAAAGCAATGGCATAGTACACAACAAAACTGAGTAAAAGTAATATCAGGGCGCTTAAAGAAAAGCAGATTACAGAGTAAATTGGAAGCACCAAAGGAATATATTTTGAGAAGACTGCATTGAGATTAACTTTTTAAACTGTACCAGTTACGTATTTTCACAGAAGACATAAACAGACAATAAAACAGCAACCTTCTGGAAGACATAAAATGTGAGTTAATAGCTTTAACCCATGTAGAGTTTCTTCATCTGAGTAAATGACAGGACAAGGGGGAATGGCTGCAAGTTGCGTCAGGGGAGGTTCAGGTTGGAGATGAGGAGAAATTTCTTCTCAGAAAGGGTGATCGGGCATTGGAACAGGTTGCCCGGGGAGGTGGTGGAGTCACCGTCCCTGGGGGTGTTTAAAGAAAGGTTGGATCTGGTACTGAAGGACATGGTTTAGTGGTTAATAGCTGGTGGGGGGACAGTTGGACTTACATGATCCTCAAGGTCTCTTCCAACCTTAATGGTTCTATGGTTCTATGTCTGGAATGAGTTACACAAAGCAGTATGGTGTATCTCTGGGATATCAAGACTTGCAGTCTTTGAGATGAAAATACTGGTAAATGAAAAAAGATACTTTAAAAAAAACTTTAGATTGTAGATTTCTCCACTAGCCAGGATGAAGGGAGGTGAAAATAGTGTCTTTCCTGTCTCACTGATACTGCTGTGCTTGCAGCACCTTGCAATGCTATGCAGACACTATATCGCACTGTATGAGAAACTGGTTCTCTCAAGGCAAGATACTCCCAGGTCAGCTGATCCAGCACTGGTGAGTTCCCAGCTTCAGTCCTGGGCCATTCCCTACGTTCTACTCCTCTGTTCATTTTCCCATGCTGTCTTATGTCAACAGGGACTTTCATAGTCTAGTCTTGTAATACCTAACAGGTTGTCACTGCTGACCATCAGTTGGTAAAAAGAGTTGGATTTACATTCCCAGAAGTGTTCATGTGCCTTTTGCACATCTGCAAAACCAGATCGCACAGTACATATTTTGCAGACTGCTGGTTTTCCCATACCTGTTGGCTGCATCCACATCCAAGCAGTGCGTTCAGATATTGCACAAATGTGGATCCTGTTTTTTTGGGAATGCTTCTATTTGAATGATAACTTTCCTGGTGAAGGACAGTGTGCTAAGTGTTTGGTGTCTTAGCCTTTGTTATTTCACATGGGTATGACTGCTCCAGGTAATGGCCTGCCAACTACCTCTGAGTGATGTTTTTACTTAAATGTGTGAGATGATTAACAACGTAATATTGTAGACCATTTTTCTTATCAGAAAACCAGACCTGTATGTGACAGGTATCTGGAAGAGCAAGTAATTTGCTCAGTATCAGGAAACATAATAAAATTAGTTACTGCATATATGCAGTGTTACTGCTCTGCCATCAGAGGAACTGGAGGAAAAAAAAATACCCCAAACAAAAACACACCACCAAACTAAAACCAAAAACGTGAAGTGAAAGAAAAAACGACACCTGCTGCTTGCTCTGCTGTGGTCTCCATTATATAAACTCCTCTTGTTTTTCTGTAATTATCATGGGTTTTTTTTCTATAGTTACCAAAACTCACTTGCAGTTTACATATACTGTCTTACGTTATTCAAGTTTACATCATGTAAGTGTATGTGTGGCAGAAATTAAATAGTGCCATGAAAGCTCACTGTATGTAAAGCATTTTAAGAAAAGGGCCAAATATCTGGTCATGTTTGGAAGACTGAGAGTTTCATGTGAGTCTTTCAGATTCTTGGGAAATACATCACATATTGCGTTATTGTCTCCAATAGTCTGGGCCTAAATTAACATCATCTAACACTGTGACCTTTCTGTTCATACTGATACATACACCTTGGAACTGAATTGTGGTGTTCTGCTACTGAAAATACAGTTCCCAAAATGTATGCCTCTGATGATAACAGATTTTGGGGGCAAAGAGGGTGGGAGAACAAGTAATTGTATTCTATACATGGTAAGTTTAAGTGAGTCAGCAACTTAATTCTGATTCCATTAAAGTTTATGGTTGGTTTATCATTGGCTTCATGAGGATTTAAGAGTTAGACCAAGACTGAATGTTTTTCCAAAATCTCAGACTCTATCTAATTACTTTTGCGTGGTAGACATCTACAGCAAAATTCTGCCATTGGATTTATTCTGAGTTAACTCAGTGGTGACACTGAAGTATCACGTAATTTGAATCCAGTTAATATTGCAACTAAAATTCCATTTTGTTTGGTGACAGCAATTTTTTTATTTCTGTGGTTCTAACATGTAGTTCATTCAACTAAACCCCTCATTTTTAATTAAGTATTAAAATCACATTGATGAAAACAAGTACTTCCAAAGTAAAATTTTTTTGCTTCAGGGAAAAAAGATTATTTATTCTGTAAAGGAAAGGAGAAGATAAATATTTAATTATGAGATAAATATGTTGCTCAGTACTTAATCTTTAACATGTGCTAAGACCTAAGGGATTACTAAGGGATATATCAGTATTCAGTTTACTACTGTAAATATTTTGTACTATGGAAGTAAAGTTTGTGTTTATTGCCCAGATTGATTCTATTATGCTAAGTTATATATAATGCAAAATATATGTGGATTTTAACTAGTGCTTACTAGTCAAACTAGTAACTGCTGTAACCAGTTCTATGGGGTTTAAATGTTTACAGATTCCCTTCTCATATGACTTGTCCAATCATCCAAACACAATATGTTATACAGGTATATATCTACATGCACTCAAGTCATTGTATGCCTTCAATTAAGAAATCAGGTTCTTGCTGTTTATAAAATAATCTTTTTTTTCTTTACTTTCATCATAGTTCTGCATAGAAAATAGTAGGACAGCATGCACTTAACAAGGTCATTTGTTGAAAAATCTTTGTTTTAGAAAGTAAGGATGAGGTTTTTTATTTTTTTTGCACACCATTGTGTTAACTATCTTCAGGAGTATGCACAAAATAAGGTGTCTACAGGACAGCATTGTACCCTCTTATCTATACCTTTTCCAGAGAATTGGCATAACTGCATGCTTTTCCAAAGTACCTGTATGCAGCATGGCAAGCAAGCTAGATGAACAAGGGACTGTGTGCAGTTGCAGGGCTGCAATCTCATTGGGGTCATTGAGATGTGGTGGGATAGTTCACACAACTGGAATGTGTCAGTGGTTGGGTACAGGCTTAGTAGGAAGGCCAGACTGGGACAGCAGGATGCCCTTTATGTGAGAGAGCAGCATGAGTATATAGATCTCTGCCTTGGAATCGGTGATGGGCCATCGGAGAGTTTATAGATGAGGATTATCATACAGACCAATGAGGATAATGTTGTGATGGGTATCTGCTGCAGATAAGAAGTAGACTAAACTTCAGACAAGTTGAAGAAGCCTCCCTTTCACAGATGATGGTCTTTATAGGGGACTTCAACCACCCCAATATCTGCTGGAGACACAACACAAACAGCACACAGTCCAGTAGG
Source organism: Psophia crepitans (assembly GCA_013399095.1). Lineage (NCBI taxonomy): Eukaryota > Metazoa > Chordata > Aves > Gruiformes > Psophiidae > Psophia > Psophia crepitans. Next base: position 11,013 of record VWZZ01000335.1, read on the forward strand.
TTTCTGCAGTACATCAGTGACAACTTTTTGTAGCAGGTGATTGAGCATTCAATGAAGGGAGATACACAGCTGGACCTCATGGACAAGAAAGGACAGGTTGAGGACATGAAAGTTTGGGACATAATAACAACCTGCATGAGGTTGTTCAGAGTACTGAGAGGAGGGACCAAGGCAAAAAGCAACATCGTGGCTCTGTATTTTAGGAGTGCAGACTTTGTCCTGTTCGGCGATCTGCTTGGAAGAATGGTCAAATTACATTCAAATGCTAAATGCAGCATGGGTGTTCTTCTGTATCTAATTTACATTCTAAATTTTTATTCAGATACTCTTTATTATGCCCATAATTTATTGCAGGATCATCCTTTCCATATAAGAGAACCTTTACAGCTCAGTTCAGTGGAAGTAAGAGAGCGTTTGTGACAGAACAGAAAATTTTGCCTGTTTCTTCACTGATTTGGAAATACATTTTTTTTTTCTATGCATATTTGTTTTGAGATCCTGCATGAAACCCACTCTGTTGGAATCACTTCTTAATTCAACATTGTCCAAGAAGCATACCTAAGAACAGAACAAGAACAGGGCATTGTAATTTTTAATAATTAGGGAAGGTGTCACACGAACATTTTTTTTTAAATTTTTTTTTTCCCCAGGCTTTTTAGAGGACAACAACAGTGTCATCTTCCTGCACTTATGGCAGGATTTCGCCATCTAAATCACTACGAACTGGCCAAATATGTCTGCAGAAACTCCTCAGTCATACATTTTGCATGTTGAGCACATAAATTGATAGGCTAGTAATCATTATTGTTATTATCTGAAAGTTAGAGACTCTTAGCCAATCCTGTCTTCCATAAGATTTGTTGAATTAACTTCACTGTCACAAGTGTTTTCTTAAATGAAATACTTTTGATCCATGAACTTCTGTGCTTCATGGAAGCCTAATGTTTAATTTCTATAGCACCTGAATGCCATAAATACTTATAACGAAGAGAGACATTTTTTTCTAGCTCTAGTAAGATTGAAGAAATCTTCTGAGACAGAAGAAAGTGAGCATCCTAATCTGAGAAGCTGTCTGGAGATAACCTCATCCCAATTTATCTCTGCAAAATCCTTTACAAGGCAGACGACTATTCATCTTTTGAAAGTCTGTAGCAAATTCAGGCTAAGAATAAAAACTGCCAGGTAGAAATTTCTGCAAAGGTCAGTCAACAAACTGGAAATATTATAATGTGGTTTCATTGTTCGCAAATAGAGCAGGTAGATTTAATTCCTTTAAACTGTACTTCAGAGGCAGTAAAAAGATTGAATTGTTAGAAGTATGGCTGAATGATGAAAGATGCAGCCTGATAATCTTAAAACCTCTAATTGTATTTTCCCAGTTTTGAACTGTTTAAGTGTTTCTTTTTTTTTCTGTAGGCTGTCTTTAAACATTTGTTAAATGTATTTTTCTTCCTTTGGCCCCCATAGCTAGCCAGATGACTGAGTTAACAAGTAAAATAATTAACTTAATTGTTTTCACAAGCCTTACTTACTTGCCTTAATAATTACGTCTGTAGATTTCAATGGTTTGGAGGTGATATGCCATGGAAGAAAACTTTACAGTGTATATACCTGAGTTTAATCTTCCTGCACATATGACAGCAGAAATAGCTGTATCATCAGCAATCCTGGAAATAACAGAAAAGGGAACTGAGATGATGGTAGAACTACAAACATTTTAGGAGGGCTCTGAATATAATATTGCAGCTTCTTGGTACATAACTTTCCAAATGCACAAGTAGGATCTTTTCAGCAAGTCTGTCCTAATGGCTCAGTTGCTTCTGGTTCTGAAGAGAAACTAGTGCTGTTATACAGTGGATTAAGTGAGATCTCCTTAGGAGTAATATTGGTTTTTGTTTAGGAGATACTGAAGATGATGAAAAAAAGATTGAATAGTCCCACATGGTAAGTTCTGCTTCTCCCAAACCACTGCTGTACTCGCTACTTTTCCTCCCTTTTCCTGGAGAATTCATCATTACAATTCTCTCTTGCTCAGGTTGGCTGGTGAGACCCCCATGTGTTCTCTCCCTGTCTTTTCTGCAAAGATGCCTCTCGTGCATGCTGAGGAGTGTTGTATCTTACTGACCAGTTTACTCAATACATACTAATACTAAGGACCAGAGAAGGTACGAGTGAGTTACTTGCCTTAATTCTTCCAAAGAAGTGAGAGGGTTTTATCCAATGGGCTTACTGCTGTTCTTGTAACATTCCTGCATTTCGGAAAGCAACGAATGTAAACCTACTACATTTGGCAGTCTATCTAGGCACAATCACTGATGCGATTTCTATACTGGGGACAGAATCACTGCATCAGATTCACCACTTCTTCACATGGCTATGCAGCCTGAGTACAAACAGTGTAACTGCTTGGATTCAATAGACAGTTACAAATGTTTTTTCCCCTTTTCACCCTCCATCGGTGTGTGTCAGCAAGTAAAACAATATGAAATGAAACAAAAAGAAAATATTTTCAATTGTTGTAGGAAGGCCTTTCATTTAATAGTAAGCTATTACTTTTAGATGCATGTCATCCTGACAGCCCTCTTATTTTCTGTCTTGCAGTGAGACAGATAATATCACAGCCTGCCATAAAGATAAGGGATTCAGGGGCAACAAAGGACCAAAAAAAAGAGACTTAGGTTATTGATGCATTTAGAAATCACTTTTTTTCTCCCCTATTACTGTGAAGGTGAAATGCGTAAGTTTCACAGAGAAGGGGCGTCCTGGACTTACTAGCTTCCTTCTCTCTATACCTTTATGCCTTGTTTTTCCCTGACTGTGTAATAGCCAGTATTTTGATTGGTATTATTGCAAAAAAAAAAAAAAAAGGATAAATAGAAGTATTAAAATACTTATTACATTACATTAACATGGAAAAGGGATGTTCTTTCAAGGAAACAACATTGCATTATTTGCCCTCTTTTATTGTTATGTTGTGTTTCAGGTTTTAACACGCTCCTATTTACAATTCAGAATTCCTAATTGTGCATAACTACATAAAGGAGCATTTTGTGCAGGGCTTACCAAGTGGGACTGTTCAAGCTTTTCTCATTATGTCCAGTAGCTTGCAAACCCAAGCCAAGCTGAACTTTCACTACTGTTTCCAAATGCTTAGGATATTTACACTATTTAAAATTCTTCAGCACTTCAGGAGGCATGGATTCTATCAGCTGATGAGAGCCCTGAGGTCTAAACTTCACACAGAACAGTGAGGGGTTTTGGCGCAACACATCCAAGTCAGACTGAGGAGGAGTATATAAACTTACTGCTTTTGGATTCAGTGGAGTATAGAATTAGGACTGAGTGGGATCAGGCCTTTATATATCACAATAACTGCATTGCCAATGGTCCTTGATTTTAAAAACCAAACCAAACAAACAAAAGAACCCCACAAAAAAAAACAAACCCAACCAAAAAAAAAAAAAACCAAAACAGTCCAGCAGCTTTTTCTATTTTTCCTGTCCAGGTTCAGAGTATAAATTCTGCAGGTTTCAAACAGCTATAGAATTAATTCTGTGTCCTATGGCTTCTCCAGTCTGTCAGATCCCCTCAGACAGAAATCCAATGGGTAAAGTGTGATTTTTACTTAAATCACCACCTTGGTAGAGGTGTTCACCTTCCACTGTGATACTGTTCTCCACATTCAGTCCCAGCTGCTGTGTCAGTGACGGTCACCAAGCGTGTAGAAAGATTAAAAGAGAACTTAGTTTTAATTCAGTGCTTCTACATGGAGAATACTGTTACAAATAGGCATTTCTAATGCAAATCGATTTTTTTTACCCTTGACTAATGTATAAGACGACAATTGTAGATTGCTGTAAAAACAAGGTAAATTTTTAAATAACATTATACTCTGAACTCGGTAGTCTAGCATTATTTAGAAGTTATGCAGAACTGTTTCTGTAATTCAGATCTCACTTATCTGTTATATTTAGAAGGCTAATAGACAGTTTACTCCAAAACTTCTGTTTTCCAGTGCTTGAGACACTAAAAATAAAAAAAATATGCCAAGGGCTTGTGGGGAAAATAATCATTGAGATGAATCCAAATATGTGAAATCAGAAGTCTTCAGAGATCATACTGGCTTAATTTCTCATTGTCCTTGTATAAACACTTTAAAAAAAAAAAAAAAAAAAAAAGAGGGAGGGTATATCCAAGGACTTTGTAGTTGGATATAGGTGTTACCTTTACTGCAAGTTTGATCAAATTTTCTGATTAGTTCTATGTTTGGACACAGATTAGAGAAGACAAATTTCACATACTGAATCAATAAATATATTGCCTGGAAAGCACTATCTTACTTTTGTACATGGCTTGCCTTTAGGTAGGCATAAAATAAGTACTCTTCGTATTGGTCTCTTCAAAGAGAAGGAGCATATCTGAGCAGTCGGACATGGACGGTCTCATGAAACGAGGGCTTTGCCTAGACTAGCAAGTCTGAGGGCTTACATGTCTAAATGAATGTAAACTGGGCTGTTTTCCTACTGACTGGTTAGTGGGGGGAGCCAGTGTGCCATTGGCTGTATCAGACCTTAAAGCCACGTTAAAGGTTCTTTAACCAACTTGTTCTCTCCTCTGTGCTGCTGGAAAGCTGGGATGACTCTGTCAAAGCCAGTGGAACTGTGCACATACATAGACATTAAGAATAAACCTATCTTTAAAAGTCAGAGTTAGTAAAATCATAAGAACGTGCATTTCCTTGTACCTGGAAATTCAGGTGGATTCCAGTTGGTAACAGACATTTCAACTGAATTCCAACCTACTTTTTGGACATCTCTTTTTAAAAAAATTAACTTAAAACCTCTGGCACAAAAAGCAAAGCTCCATTTATCTGTCATGTTTATGGGCTATTTAAAAATATATTTAAAATGTAATCTGTGAATATATATTCTTGTAAAGTTCACTCCACCCAAGAGTATGGTATTTCTTTTTTCAGCTTACCATTTTGGTGACCTCATGACCCACAAAATAATTTCATTTCCCTAATTTACTCCGTGAAGAGGTAAAGTATTTACAGCAATTGACATGATTAAAAACACTAAAGAAAGGGAGCTAGATTAGTCATTACTTCAAAAATAATACTTAATCTTTACCTCTTCAGTGGCCCATTGTGTTCTGTTACTGAGCAGAACTGAGGAAGTAAAGCCATAACCCTTACCTGGCAAAACTGAAGAGAGGGGTAACAGGCTGCCTTAATTCACTGTGAGAAATCTGAAATTTGATGACATTAGCCATGCCTGATTTTTCTGGAATATGTGGTGATGTGAAGGAGAAAAATGCCATGGCAACCTACAGTAGTTTAGAGATATGAAGGAAGCATATGGTTGGTGCAGATTCTATGCATTAAAACTCAGAAATCCCTAATTACTCATAAATACCTAATTGTGTGTAATAGCAACCAAGGGGGCTCTTCTCAGAGGTTACGAAAAACTTAATAATTATGTTTTGGTTCCTAATAGCTTAAAACAATGTTACATACACCAATGTTTATTTAAGAGAGGTATGTATTATGTTATTCATTGCCTTTCCTTGGAAAATACGTTATGCTGTTCACAGTAATGAAGTGCAAGTAATGAATGTGGAAGTCAGACAAGTTATTCAAAAGACAGATAGAAGTGCATGCAATCAGAAAAAGGGATTAGGATTTCCCAAATTTCTGTTGATGATCAAAACTCTAATGGTCATAACTGGTCTTCTGAGATATAGATTAAACTTTCATTTATGACAGTCTCTTTCTTACTGTCAGATTTGAGGATAAGGGAAGTAGTTTAGTCCATAGAACACTGAGCTAATGAGCTGATTTTGTGGTGGCTTTGGAGAGATGATGAAAAAGTGATCCAAAATACAACTAGTGATATAACAACTTGTTAATTTTCTAGTGGGGTACTGATTTCTTTCCTTATCTCCGCTCCATGTCAATTTTTATTAGCAGCTTAACCAAAGTCAGAACAGCACTGTTGAAGGCAAGTATATGATAAATGAGAATAATTTCAAAAGGGAAAAAACCTCAAAACAGTGTAAGAGTGGAATTTAGGTTTGTTTATTTGATTGTTTTGGTCCTTTATACTTACACAGTGTTTTCACAGCTCTAGTCAAGGATAACAGACTAATGAACAACTGCCTCAGTGTCCAGTGTCAACTAAGGCCAGATGATTCTATACTTTTCATGAATCAGTTAGCTTGGGGTGGAAAAGTAAAATAATGGTGCTTTTAGTTCAGTAGCTAAGTATAAATGAAACAAAAATCCCTAAGAAAGTTACTTACCATCAATCAGAAACATGGACTTAGGCTGACAGCTTCTGGTTTAATTGTCTCTAAAACATGGTGTTTCACTTAAAAATATTAATTTATAGGTAGAAATCAACTAAGTCTGTGAGCTCCCAGTTCTGATTCTGCTTTCTGATGGATTTTCATCTTTCTCATCAGCTTTGTGTTTAAGAAAGCATTAATGTTAGCTGAAACTTTTCTTATGTGTTTGAGCCTTGCTTTGTGACAGAAGCCTTTTTATCAATGAGAACAGTTAAGAGGCATCTTTCCTTCACGAATTCACCCATTCAGGTCTTAACTGTGGGGGCTGAATTCTGTGTGGCTTGTCCCTACATTGTCAAATTTGGTTCAAACTGGCCAACTAAAATTAAAGTAGTGTACAGAAAGAGTGGAGTCACACAAACCTAATTTTCCTAAAAACAAAGCTAGAGAGACGTGTTAATTTAAAATGAAGTAAAAATTGTCGCTCATTTGAAGTTCAATTTTTTTAACTCATTTTGACAAAAAAAAATATTCTCAGGTCTAATGTTAACATTTACTTTATGTTGATTTCACCAACAGTATCTTCATATTTTTTGGAGGGAGGCTATCTTTCTTCCTAAAGTTCATGGTGTAGAGTCAGCTCTAAGGAAGAGGTCCAAGAAAAAAAGGAGTTCTCACCACCCTCGTATTAACACTTGTTACTGCATGCAAAGATTAGATGAGGGAGTGAAAGCCCACATAGACTGGAGAAAGTTGAGAAGATTTCTGAACTTCATTCTCTGCTGCACCTCAGTTACTGAAAAATGATCCATACTTCTGTGAGCGTTTGGAATGCTGCTCTTATTTGAAAAGTTGTCAGCATTGGTTCCATTGTCTGTGAAATCTCTGCACTCATACTAGAAGCAAAGTGTAAAATGATGAAACTTTATCAAAGAATGTACCTTAGTACCTTTAAAACTGTCTGTGCCCTTGTCTTAAAGCTTTAATTAAGAACACATAGCTAATACCAGCTTTATTATAAACACAGGAAATAAAATTCTCATCATTAGACTCAAAGATCAAAAGAAAGCAGATGCACTGAAAGTCTTTCTCAAAATCAAAAAACATTGTATTAATCTGTTTTATTGGGCAAGACAGATCCTTAGAAAAATTTTCTTATGAAAGTACTTAGCTCGGCTTTAGCAGGATTATTTTCAGAAATAAGGTTTGCAGGTCACAGAGGAGGCTCTTATCTGCTAGCTGAGTGCATTATTACTAGCATTATTAATTGGTATTATTATGTGTAATACTTATGTAAGTTATGTACGGAGATGTCTGTTTTGAGTATCCCTAGCCTATTGTTACCATGATTCATGCTGTGCTTTGTGGGATTTCTCACTCTGTGTTTCTGTCTAAAATATGATAGCCTCAGTCTGATGCTTAATAAGTTTTAACATTTGTTTGTGAATGATTAATTATTGTCTCTCTTCAGGGATGCTAGGCCAAGTATTTTTATATGCTAATTTATTCACAGATATTCCTAGTCTATGCCATACCTATGATAAAAGAATATTAAAGTCCTTATTTTGAATATTATGAGTTTCTCAAGGATGAAATAAACGGAGTCTACAGATTTTTCTCAATGATCTGTCTTCTTTTCAGGTGAAAGACCATTCCTGTCTTATCAGCAACCAAATACTCGTCAATGCGTGCAGTACATAAGACTAAAAGGACGATTGCTTCAACTTGCCTGACGATTGGATGTTATTTGCAGAGCTACAGGTAGTTCCAGTTCTGAATGAATGTTAAGAAGAGATTAGAGGTATCATTTTCATTTTATAGGTACTCTGGTTATAGGTGTGAAAACTTGATTGAACCTATTCTGCAGAAGGCTAGCTAGTCTTTGAAATATCAGATCTGGGAACTTTCTCAGCCTTTGGACAAACTACAAACACTCTGTGGAGTCTCTAAAACTGATAGAACAGGTGATTATACACATAGCTTCTTTGAATTCAGTTTCCATATTTTTATTTTATTTTTAAGACATTTTGACTTCTTTTGAAACATAATTCGTTTCAGTATAAACATAATGATCAACTCCCATCTGCACACGTCTCTGTACATTCTGTACAAATGTACTCTGTACATTTATTTTTTGTGTGCCCCCAGGTAGCTTCCACCACCGCTTAGCTAGATCCGTATCAACAGTTATGATTGTAAGCATATTCATTTCTTTACTGCAGACCAATGCTCTTTTTGGCTTGTAGTTAAATGACTGGGATTTGAAATCAATGAGGCTCCATCTCAGAAGCAGTTCAGCACTAGTTAGGTCACGTTCCTTGTGCTTAATGAGGCACTGAACAACTTAAGTTTAAATGGATTTTTTCATCAATAAATGCAGAACAAGAACCAACCTGATACTACAATTTTTCCTTATATCTTTCTTTTTAAAACAAATATCTATGAGAAGCATTTCAATAACAATTTCTTATTGCTCACAAAATTGGTATTGCACTGAGAACCATTTCATTTTACAGTTCTTTTATTCCACCCTTTGTATTAGGCTACAAGTTTGTTGGGATAAAGCCCGAAGCGTGTATATAAGTGACATAGATGCTAAAAACAGCATTTACTAACCTTTTCTTGGAGGTTTTCTGGACATACCTTGGAAATCTCTTTGTAATGAAAACTTTCTGTACTGTCTTTCGTAATTGTTCAGCATATTTGCACAGAGGAAAGGGACGGGAGAACAGACATTTCTCATTCCAAACGTATTAAAATTAGCTAGACAGAATAAATAATGCTTAGCAAGTCAAAAACTTGAAATTAGTATAAGATATTATGATATAATTTACTTAATGTTTCTCAGCTTTTTTCTTATCAAAACAACAGTCACTGTGAGGATTGATCCAATGCCAGCTGAATTCCATGTGAAAAATCCTATTTCCTTTTTTGAGGAGTACAGGCTCATAAGTATTTAGTTTTCATTTCAAGATATGCTGAATAATTTTGACGTGTTTTTCTTTATTTGCTGTAGATTAATAAACTGTTTAAACTTTTCTAGATGCCATCTGATATTTCGTAGGCTGGTATTAAAAGACAATTTAAGGAATGCCTTTGAATTTCACAACTCAAATGAAAAATTTCACACAGATTTTCTTTTGAGAGAAAAGGATCGTATTCTAGACATCTGCTATCAAGGGTAGCTTGGCAACCTTTTATTGTCACATGAATACTAATCTTAGCTTTTGTAAAACCTTATTCCCAAACATGTTAATGATATGTGCAATGTCCATTTCACTTATAAAACTGGAGAAACAATCATTTTTTTGCGTTGTCAAAGGAGACACACAGAGTATCCCACGAGTGTGTGCTGCCTGTGAGATTATTTTGTCTATCCAATTAAATATTTCATTGGGTTTGGGCAAAATCTGGGCTTGATTTTAATTATAGGCTTTTTAATAGATGTTGCTTTAGTGTATAAAAAAAACCTTTTGACTTCAATCAAAATTTCTATCCTTGTCTGTAGTTTATAGTTATGTAAATAAAAATAATTTCCCATATTTAGATACAGATTTATTTAAGGTTCTAATTTTGTAATGTATGCAAGTGAACACTCAGGCTTGTTCTGTAACTTATGTGATGTAGTGCTGAGGCTCCTTAAAAATCCCATTTTTTTATCCCTAAGTAAAGGTATTGTAGATAATTACAAATAGATAGAGAGTAGATTGCATATGTGGAATTTTACAATAAGTTTCTTACTTAACCAACACCTTTCAGCTTGTTATAGTGAAGGCAGTTTTCCCTTTATTTTTCCTATCTCACTCAGATAAAGCTATTCTGTGCTGTTATCTGACAGTATATGAGCAATAGTGCTCTAAGGAATTAACTGAAGAGAGTGCTCACTGAAGTGTGAGAAATTCCACTGTATTAATGCCGAATGTTGAAGAAACCCACCAACCAATAATTTACCTAATGGTTTTTGGAGGAGTGGAAGCAGCAAACTGATTCTTTGACCTTTCTCCAGAATTAGTGTAACAAGAAGATCTAATGGGAAAAGTTTTTTTTTTCATCATTCAGCACACTAAATTTAACCCATTTGTGCATATCCACTTGGGAATCAGGTGGCCTGCTTGGTCTCCCAGCAAACACCTTTGTAGAACCTTGTTACAAACAGGCCATATAGAGGCAGCACAGCAAAGAGCCCAACAATCTTGCTAAATGCCTGAGTGACAGACAAGGCTGGCATCACCTCCTGACACATGCTTTGACTTCTCTTTGCAACAAGGGAATTCTTAAGGTGAGGAACTTGGCATTCACTGTAAATCGCAGAGAGGGGTAGTCAGAAGTGTGTGATTGTGTGTTTACTAAAATTCCGAAAGCTTTAGTAACTTTATTTAAGAATTTTACTGACTCTGCAGTAATCAAGATATGCTGTAAATCATTCTTGCAGAACTATCATGAGAAGTTACCAGCTGAGGTATAAAGTTTGCCCTTCTATACTGTGCTGTGGTAGTTGATAGATTTTGAAGAAAACCCCTGGTGATAATTTGTTTAGCTCTTAAAAATAAATAAATTACTCAGCTCAGTTATGGGGTCCAGCTGACAAAGCAGGTCAGTTGGGACAGTGTAAAACCCCATCCTGAATTGTAAAGTTTTAGCAAATACTTTTCGCAGATGGAGAGCATGATTACTGAAGAGTAATTTTGTGGGGTTTTTTTCTCAAATGTTTCACTATAGGAACACTTGCCACCTTCCTTCCTCCTCACAAGGGTAGAAAACTGTTATTAATCATTCTTAGCCTAAATCCTCTAGTTACAGTCTTTTCTTTTAAAACTGTGCTTACATGACAATCCCAACTGCACTTGCCATGAGTAGGAAAATTTCCTTTGGGAGCTCTTGCTAATTCAAGTGACTCAAAACAGCTCATTCAAAACAATTGTGCTGTTTATTCACCCAGAAGAACATATGAAGGCCCCATTCCTCTGAGAGTTATGTTAACTTTTCCTGTTCTCTGAAAGTTTTGGAAGCTTGTGCTTGACCCAGATACCTTGAGTTCAGAGCTAGGAGACACAGGATTTCTCCCTATCCATATAGCTTGCTGGAAAATGGCTATGCGTCCTACTCTTGCCTTCTCAGTTTGGGATTTCTCTGTCTAAGAGACTGATATCCTTGTGAGATGTCCCACAATCAATTTCTGCCAGCTTTGTCAAAAATAGACTTACTTAGTTTAGGAACGGAAAAATGGTTGAAAAATAAGTGGTTACTTTTAATTTCTTATCAGGATATTTGTTAGTAACCTAAATCTAGAACTAGGAATGTAGACTGAAAAAATTAAAAACCAGAGACAGGATTTAATTTACTATGATTGTTGAAACAAAATTTATTTTAGTTAAGAGAATGCAGAGGCATGTCTCAGGATATTTTCCAGGTAATCTGATTAGAAACTGCTGGGGCACCTCTCTTATGAGGACAGGCTGAGGGAGCTGGGGTTGTTCAGCCTGGAGAAGAGAAGGCTCCAGGGAGACCTAATCACAGCCTTCTGATACCTAAAGGGCACAGACAGGAAAGCTGGTGAGGGGCTGTTTCTTAGGGAGTGCAGTGACAGGGCAAGGGGGAATGGGTTTAAACTGAAAGAGGGGAGATTTAGATTGGACATTAGGAAGAAATTCTTCCCTGTAAGGGTGGTGAGACACTGGAACAAGTTGCCCAGAGAAGCTGTGGCTGCCCCTGGATCCCTGGAAGCGTTCAAGGCCAGGTTGGGTGGGGTTTTTGGCAATCTGTTCTAGTGGAAGGTGTCCCTGCCCATGGCGGGGGGGTTGGAACCAGATGATCCTTGTGGCCCCTTCCAACCCAAACCATTCTATGGTTCTATGAAATACTTCTAGGCATTTGTGTAATATAAGGTCTTAGAATCAAATATAGTAGTCTGCTCTTTTCCCAGTGTTCACTGAGTTTAAAACTGATTTGCCATGAAGTTCACTGGGGAAAAATAACAACTGTTTTTCCTCATACAGAATTGAATTAAACTTCTAACCAGGAGACTAGATGTTGTTTCTTGTAGTGAGCTCCTTTTTAAATGTTGAATAAATCTAACACCACCACCTACTTTTCTGTCTCCTTTTGCTAAAACCGACATTATTTAAAAGACAGTGGTTTTAAAATTTGGTTGTGAGAAATAATTTCATTTTACCATGTTGGTTTTTTTAATAAACAAAAAGGTCTTACCCTTTGTCTTCCACACCCAAATTTGTTGCTAGATATAGACAAGGAAATGGGATTTCAAAGATGTTGCATCTAGACTTATCTTCTTGAAAACAGTATTTTCTATTTTAAGTGGTGAATTTGTTTAACTTAACTTGATAAAAGCTAGAATTGGTGACAAGATGATTTAATACAACTCCTGCTAACAAGTTGCAGACATTACTACTGTGTCAAAACAACATTGCTAGAGGCATTCTGGTGTCAGGCTGGACTGATAACAACAATACAGTGAAACAGCTTTTTGACAGCTATTTTATTCTTGAATGCTGCTGATTAAAGGGAGCTTGAGTTAGCATTATTTGTTTTCCCTCCAGATACTTTCATTCATGTGCACTCTTATTTTTGCTCACAAATAGAAAGGTAAATATTTTTAATAAAAACAAAAACCTAGAAGCCTGTATCTTGACTAGATGTGAAATAGAATTTTAGATTTTTTTCTTCTACAGCTAGGCTGTTGCCTGTCTTTTGTGATCTGCAGCTCAGGTATACTCTGCACTCATTACAGGAATTTTTAGATATTTACCCTCTGTCTTTGACCACCTCCTTCAGGAGTTCAGGAGATGTGTATACGATCAAAAACCTAGAATTGATATAGGAGTAACTATTCTCATAATGTCAATATATGTAATGCAACATTTGCTGAATTAAAAATTATTTTATGTAGATTATGTGAATCTTGAATCTTATTCTCTTGATTTTAGAAACCTGTTGCACTTAACCACAAATGCTATGCAAAACATTCAATTTTGATCTGAAATAGAAATACCAATTGAATTTTGACCTGTACGTCACCCTTTCTCACGTTTATTCAGTGTCGCAGGATTTCTCCTGTAAACAAAGAATTGGAAACTGACCAGAACTTTTGCCTTTCTTTTCATCAAGCGTTCACAGAAAATATTTTTTGAAAAAGTTGCTCGTTAGTTTGTATACTTTATGTTAGGGTTTCAAACTATAGCATCATTCCACATCAAAAGCGTAGTGTTGAATTTTACACATAAAAACTGTGATGTTGAGGTTTTTTTCTTGTTTTGCCCGTCTTGTGTACAGGCAAATGTGAGGGAGAGATTTGTGTAAAATGAGATGGAAGTTCACTGTCTGCCAGAGCTTGAAGCTCAGAGCTTGAAGCCTGGAGATTTCTGAGAGGAAGATTTGTTCTTCATGTTCTTCTCATCCCCAGAATGGCATAGATAGGTACCTGTGTGCTTGTGTAGAGACATCTGTTGTTACTGGTGATACAGCCCTTGCTCCTGCTGAGCTGGAACAGCAAGCAATACAGGTACGATGTTGCTCTACATATATTAGTCTGTTTGAATTATTGCTTTAACGTGCCAGAGCTGCTTCCTGAACCTCAGCAAAATTGATTTTGACCAGTGCTGTCTATAAATACTTTGTGATTCAGATGCCAAAGCATAGATAACTTGCTGTTTTGGACACACTAGTGTGTAGCCATGACATCCAGACTAGCCATAGCAGATACAATGTGGGTGAATCGTACTATTCTAGAGTGATGACTGGAGAACAGTACTTAGGCATCTAAGGTGTCACTAGATGCCTACATTAGTCATCTGAACTATTCCCCAAAAGTAATTCAGAACTAACTTGGGAATGTACATTAGACAGGTCTATAAAATAGAACCCTTTACTAGTTGCCTCAGTGGAGTGAAATGCAAAAATTACTTAAAATGAATGTAGAGCAATATTAATCCATGTATTAGGAAAGTCTATGAGGAAATTAAGCTAGAGAGGGATTTTTTTTTTATTTTAAAATTATTTCCTCTGGAAACATCATAGTTAACACATGATAAATTTTATCTTGGTATTTCTCCTTTTCAAGTGGGCAAGGCTTTATATTTTAAATCGTAGAGACATTAGTAATAGCAGATTATGTGGTGCCAGATGTTGCATCAGTTGTCATAGGATTCAAAGGTAACTCTTGATGTTGTCAAAGGGCTTAATCATCTTTGGTTTCCATTCTCATTACTATTTATATATATATATGTGTGATGTCCTGTTTCAACATAGTACTACACATTTATATTCTAAAATTTAGTATGTGTCTAATTACAGAACCAAATGCAAAAGATGTGTAATTTTTGTGGCCTAAAAAAAAAAAAAAAA